>CATIWR010357242.1:0-18518 GCA_949677035.1 Omphalea diandra
AGCGTATATCTTACCACTCAATCCTGAATAACTTGATATAATTGCGACTAGCGTTCCATGCCAATCGCTGAAGTTTCGAGTGGCTAAAACACAACAATAAGTACTAATCCAGCAAGTACTATTGCCTACAAGAGCATTGAGTAATAGCACTTGCCAATAAGTCATGTCAGGGATTTTTTGTTCAATGTAAAGGTACTGCCCACCATAACCAACTAATCCTAAGATAAGGCCAATGACTAGGATCACCGATGCAGGAAGATAGTCAGCTGCAGCGCCGGAAAAGAACCCGAAAATCTTTCCTGCTTCTGAAGCAACAATTAGATTGTAGAGCTGCACATGTGAGAAATGGCAATGTTGTTGTGTCGTGGAGGAACATGCAGGGAAAATTGAATAACGGGTACCATTTATGGCTTGAAGCAAAGTAATGCATCCTAGTATTAGCCAGGAAGATGGATGTCTAAAGGTTATTTGATTGCTCATATTTTTTCTTGGTTATTTGGATGTTAACTAGATAAGGAAATATTGATTTGTTCTTGTTCTCTTTATAATCAATTAATGATACTTATATGAAGGCAGATAGAGTAGCACATGGAAAAATAATGGACGTATTTCCAATGTTCAATTTGTTGTGAGTAGCTATCGACTAGATATTATCCACATATCCAGATTTTAGACAGCATACTTACAAGAAGGAAAAAAAGAAATGGAACTCAAATGTTAGGCAAATGGGATGGTTTCTTGGGACTGAAAATATATACTAATCAACCAATTTAGAACAGCCAGTGGCTTGCTTTTAAGGAAGAAAAAAATTCGAGTAAAGCGTGCAGGAAACTGCGTAGATATTTTCTTTTATGAGCTAGGAAAGATAGAGAAACTATTAGTCTATACCTGAAACTGAGATATTCATATGGTGAGTAGTAAGTAGGATAAATTGCTCATGATTAAAAATCATTGATCACTGGTTTAATTTCAGACTTTATTCCAAAGAATAACTGAAGGCAAAAATGTACTCTGGTAGAGGAATTTAGATATTCCTTAATACCATCTAACACTTGCTCATAATGCTGCTTTTTCTCCTCTAAATTGACCATTTTTTCTTGGTTTTTTAAGCTTATGATGCTTAATGTCTATCTAAAAGGGTACATCTCTCTTACATTATGTAGATCACACCATTTTGATCCCATTTTAATTGGGTCTTATGTGCTTGGAATGTAAATTGATATCAGTTTTGATGAAAAATTCTTCATCCAGCTTACCACCTAAGATTCAAGGATATTTTGTCAGTGAGTAGTTATTTCTTTTATGTAGCAGTGAGTCGAGTCATGGCGCCAGTATCTTTGAGAACAAAAATGAAGAGTTAATCTCAGTGCGTGGTATTTGATATTACTAAATCGAATCAAAATGATAATTGAACAGTAAAAAATGAAACATTTTGCGTGTAATCAAATTGAAACCAAATCAAAGTTAAAATTTAGAAGCGTACCAATTCTTTAATTATATACTGCACTGAGAGCCATATTGAATCAAATCCAATCTCTATATATATATATATATATTCTTAAGAATTCTATATTAATTTTAATATATGTATATATTTAAATAAAAATATAAAAACTTAATATTATAAATAAATTATATATTTTTTTTAGTATTAGGAGAGAAGATTACATTAGTGATATTTAAACCCTAACTCTCACCTAGATAATTTCATGTTATCATTGGATTGAGACACCAATTTATATACTTATATACTTGAATATTACTCAATATAATTTTTTATAGTTATAAAGGTTATTTTTTATTAATTTGATGCATTTATAATTTATATTTTTTTTATCATTAATATATGAAATTAAATTATTTTATGTTATAATATTTAAAATGACAATTCATATACATAAAATGGTTTTATAAATTAAATAAATTAATTATCAAATTTCATTAAAACCTAAGCATTTAAATTTGGGATGAAACTGTAATTGAATAAAAATAAATGGGGGTGAGCAAAAACCGGACAAAACCAAATAAATCAATCAAAATAATGTTGTTCTCTCAATTTGGTTTGGTTTTCTGCTATAATTTGGTTCAATTAAGTTGTAATTTGAAAAAAAAAATATTTTTGATTTGGTCTTCTGCATTAAAATGGAATAAAATTTTGCTAATAAATTATAAAATTTAAAATTAAACCAAACTAAAATACATATAATTTTGATCAAATCAAACCAAATTAAATTAAAATTTTATGGACTTAGTTTGATTTGGTTTATATCAAAATCAATATGTTTGTATTGAAATAGTTTTCAAAATTGAAAAATTTTAAAACTTCAATATTTTTATGGGTAATCCAGCTTATGAAACATAAATTTCATCATATGAATTCTAAAACACAAAATTAGTTAGCGACATAAAACAAAAGAAAAAAACAAATATGTATGTACATTTAACACGTTTAATCTGTACAAGAGACAGAAAGTGCTTTCTATGAACCTTGGAGACTGATGAGCATCACATAAATAAGCAATCATAACTTTATTCAGTTATTCTGATGAAAACTTTAAGTCCTTTATAGGACAGTATTTATTAATTTTGCCTGCAACAAAGTTCACATGATGATAGTGTAAGTGTTCAAATTTTACATATTCATCAATAAAGGTCAAATCTTCTGTCAGAAATGTCACAATTTTTAGGTCCATCCGAAAATTCGCTTCAAATTGATCTTAAAAAATAATTGGAATTCAATTTAAATTTAAACAAATTTAAAATGATTAAAGACTTTTGATTTGAGTATGAATCAATAAATCAATTGGGTCAAAATAGATTCAAATGGATTAATTTGTTACATTATTCAATTGACTCAATAGGAACATAAAGAACAATAAATTTTATTGTCAAGTATATAAAAAATAGAATAATTAAAATAAAAAATTATTTTTTAAAAATTAGATTATTCAATTAATTAAAATTAAAATTAAAATTTAACTTTTTATTTTTATTTAAAATATGGTGGCATTGTTGTATTTTTAATAAACTTACTTTTAATTTTATTGTGTTTCTCATGTGTCTACATTATAATTTTATTGTAATAAATTATTTTATAAGAATAAAAATTATTTATGTGATAAAACAATTTTACCATAATTCTTTAAATGATTTAATATAGTGATAAAAATATTATTGTAATAATATTATTTTTTTCTTATAAGTAACATGATGAATACTAGAAATTTAATGCAAAAATATTATTGCAAAATATTATGATGAAAACATTTATGTCATAATTTATTATATATCCTCATTTATTATAATAAATTTTTTGATAAAAAATTTATCACAAGTTTACTAATTCTTTATAATAATTGTGATAAATTTGATTTTTTATCATAATAAAATTACATATTAAGGTCAAATTAATTTGATCACACAAATTTTTATCACAATCACAAAATTTTTATAGTGAGTAGTTTGTTGTTATTATACACTATATCTTTATTTGTGAATTAGTAATTTAAATTATGATATATGATTTTAATGTAATTTTATATGGATTTAAGTTTTTATTATATGTAGTTATTTACTTAAAAATAAATTATTAATTTATTAAATATAAATAAAAATTTTAAATTAAATTTTATTTATGTAAAATTTATCTGATTGAAAAATTTTTAAAGAAAATTATTGTTTTTTCTTAATGAAGTATGAGAAAGTGTAGCATACATAATAAAAATTTAAATGAATATTGAAAATATTTTTTAAAAAAATCGAATAAAAAATAATCTAATCTAAAATATTATTTAAGGGTAAACTCGAAATTTGATCAGAAAGTCAAATGTTCTTACCCAAAAATATTATTGATCCAATTCAAGCCGTTCGCTACCTCTAATCCAAAAGCTATATGTCCAACAAGAAAACTTTCGGTGCTTCTTTTTTTTTCTCCATAAATCAGATATTTCTTGTA
The DNA here is from genome assembly GCA_949677035.1 of Omphalea diandra. Taxonomy (NCBI): domain Eukaryota; kingdom Viridiplantae; phylum Streptophyta; class Magnoliopsida; order Malpighiales; family Euphorbiaceae; genus Omphalea; species Omphalea diandra. The sequence continues at coordinate 3,956 of CATIWR010357242.1, forward strand.
GTTTTTTCATTACAAGAAATTGGGGTTATCAATTCCTAAATTGTTTGAGTTGAAGCTGACAATTAATCTTTGCATGATCACATATATGCATGAGTGACATATATAGCCACATCTTCAGATAAACAATGAATTTTAGACTTTCAAAACTCATTTTAGGTCTGATCTACAAAGCCTATCTGCTAAATGCTACCTCCTGTTTTTGCTTTTAATGTTCTTTAAGGTGAATATATTTCATGCATTAAATGTAGAGTAAGCATATATCTTGAATAAACATAATTAAATTGAAAAATTAAAAAAATAATTAAAAATATCTGAAATTAAATCGAACTAAATTAATAGTACATTTGGTTTCAAATCTGAATTATTTTTATTCTTTAAATTGATATTTGAATCCAAATATATACAAGTAAATATTCTATGTATAAATTATTTATTTTATGACTTAAATATATTATATATAAGTCATATATGTTTACATATAACTACTTAAATATACTATATGTAGGTCATATATATTTATACATACTATATATTATATAAATATTTTAATGTATTATATATATTAATTTACAATTCTTCATTCAAATGGTCTACTTTGATACCTAAACTAATAACTTTTGGTATCCTAAGTATCTTGACTCGACTTGGGATATCATAATCTTCTGTTATAAGCATCCTAATCACTTTGACTCTACTTAAGATGTCATAATCTTCTCTCTTTAAACTTGCGACGACTCAACTCAAGATATTACAATTTTATTTTCTTGGATTCATGATATTCTCGTCACAATTTTGACTTATAGTTAGGCTCATGTCACTGGGCTGCTAACTGAACTAGCTCAGATGTAGCATCTAGGTATTGTAGTTCATTTGTCGCTCAGGCAACTCTTTTCTCACAAGTCCATTAACTTTGCATAAATTTATGATTCAAGGTGGCTCTAACACTAATTGTAATAACTTGAATTCAATTGTCCTAAGTAGCCTTTGATGCCAATTATAACAATTTGAATTCAACTATCCTGCATAACTTATGAATAGCGGCCAAATCACATACTTTTAAAAAAGTTAACCAAGATTACTACAGTAATTAGGTTTAAACTTATATATGCTACTAACCTATTTTTGTAACTATTACTGTGAGAATTTCAAATTAATTTTTAAGTATCTCAAGCTAATCCCTCTAGATATTTTAAGCATCTCAAGCTGATATCTCGACTCGACTCTAAATGTTACATAAGGCCTATCAAAATTGTGTTTAGTTAAAATTTATTGTGTGTTGATGTGTGTATATATATTAGAAAAATACATAAAAAAAATTAATTTGTTGATACTATATAACATTATTTTTTGAGGAGTTTGTTAACCTAAACTTTCATTTATAATCATAGAGTTTGTATATGTTTTTTAGAATCAAATGTCAGTCACCTCAAACATAAGACAAAAACATGGAGAGGCTGCAAATTGGCGAAAAGTCATTTTCCAAATGCTTGGTAAAATTTTCATCATTAATAAAAAAATTCAAAAAAAAAAAAAAAATCACTCTCCCAAAATTATGGGGCTTAAAGAACTTGCAAGCAAAGCAAAAGACTTGAAGCCACAATGCATCCCATATCTCTGCCTCGCATATGCTATCCAAAAACCAACAAAAAGGCGTAAATATTTTTTAAAAAAATAAAAATTTATTTATAAACTTAATAAATTATATAATTTAATCTATAACTATATTAATAATAACAACAAATCAAAAAATACAAAATATCAAAATAGTGAAATTTATTTTAATATTTTTCAATCAAAATGACAGAATATTTGAAATTATAATTCATTGAAAAGTACATTCTGGTTATCAAAATAAAAAATGAAAAGTACATTATACTCCTCAATTGCTACAAACTATAAATCAACTCTTACGTAGTCTTTAAATAAATTTGATAATTTGAATATAATTGATAAGTTGAAGACTATTATTAAAGAGATCATAAAAAATTTAACAACTCAACAAAAAAACATAAATAGTTGAAAACACACCTTTTTTGAAATGTTTGATTTTATGGATGTATATTAGATTATGACTTAAACTTCTAATGGGATATGAAAAGATGCTTTTCTTAATTTAATTAGAATACTTTTCTTAATTTATTTAGAAAAGAATATTCTTCAAATAAATAGAAAATTATTTTTTATATGATACATAATTTTTATATTAAAATTTCTAATTGAGTTTGGATTGCTACTCAAATAGCATTGAGGAAGATTAACGCTATAAATAGAAGTATGGTAGGAAGAGTTATATAGTTTTATCCATAAAAAAAAAAGATTTTACTTAAATAAGTGAATGTTTATCTATTTGTATAAGTGATTTGAGTCAAAAAAAAAAAAAAGGAAAATTTTTATCTATTATAATTCAATGGTCATCAATCTATAAAATTAAAATAGAAAAATTATTTTAGTTGTCATGAGCAGTATGAATATCTAATTGTATGTGAGAGTAACTTTGAGTTTGATGATATAATTGATTGTATTATTATTAATAATAAAAGATGTCACGTATAACTTGAAACCTAGTAAGAGCAAAAGCTACATAAAATATTATTTAATTTTATTCTTTTTGTGCATTTACATATTTTTGCAGTTATAACAAAAGCGATATAAATACGTAAAAAATATATGGCTGGAATGGCAGCTAACCCTCCTGCCATTTTTGTGGGTTTGGTGAATTTTCTGTACATGTGATGTGATGTGATGTGGAGGAGTGACAAGGATTTATCTAGCGTTTTCTTTGATTTTGATCCATGTATTTTTTTTTTTCTTGTCCATATAATATTTGATTAAGTTTTATCTATTTCTTGGACACATTGAAATTGCTAAATATTTGATAGTAACAAACCGGCCCCGTGACTTAAACGTTGTGATCTTTGTCACAATCTGTGGGGTTATATTGATAGAAGCTGGATTCATAAACCAGGACCAAAACAATTTGGTAAATCTTCAGTACATGACACATTGTTGTTATTTATTGATGTTAATATGTCTTATAGGTAATCTTGAAATAGAGGCCTACATGTCTATTCCCTGCAACTGGAATTTATAAATAGAAAATAGAAGTGGATATATACCACCATTGAAGATACAAGTTTAATATTTGATCCAATAAAGAATATTGAGAAGACAAAATAATATAGCTGTAAAGAGAGTGATGCTCTATTTTGTTTATATGGGTAGAACTTTACTTGTGCATACATACAGGAGGCTTATAAGGAGAAGAGAAATCAGGGATTGATTGAATATTAGGATTTTAAAAGCCAATATGACCAATTGAAAGCGACCCTTTCATTCTGTACATCGGAGGGAATGCTCATTGAAAGTGACTTTCCCCTTGGTCTACTTCAGAACTTCCTATTCAAATTAATATTTATAATCAGAGCAATCAATCGATTGAATCAAATAGGTTTGACTTAAATTAATTTTGAATTAGATCAATTTTAAATTATATCTTTTTATATAAATTTAACTTAAATCATTTTAAATTATGAATAAGTCAGATTGATCATTAGATCAAAGTGTATAAAGAAATTTATATTATTTTTTAGATTTTGAATCATATCAAGTCAGATTAAATCACTCGTAATTTTGATTTTTAAAATAAGAAATTATTTTGATTTTAAAATAATTTTAAATGTTTTAAAAACTTAAATTAAGTTATTCAAGTTTATTCATGGATTTTACCGAAATTTGACCCAAAATTTTTTGAGAATTGTTTTAAATTGGATTATTTTTTCAAATAAATTCAAATTAAAATTTCAAATTATTTGAAATTATCATCCCTATTTATAAGTTAACATGCATTAGTTAGGTTAATAGTTGGGTACTGAAACTCTCTTTTATCCTATTTTTTTTTCTTTTCAAGAATTTCTATATACCAAAGTATCTAATTTTAGGATTTAAATTTTAAACTTGAATTAATATGACGCATCATTCATTTCAAATAAAGAATTGAAATTCCATGAGAAAAATGAAATTTAAACTTTCAGAAAATAGATGATCACATATTAAAAACAAAATTCCAATCATTAATTTTCAATAAAACATTAAGAACATTCAAACATGATAGGAGCTTGATTCAACTCTTACTAATGATATCTACAACACTATAATTATACCCAATTTCTAATCAAAACGCCAATCCCTTTAATTTGTGAGGTTTTTAATTTGTTCTTTTGATCACACACTCTCAATTACCTTAAGACTTAATTTTAAAAATTAAAAAAAAAAATTATCCTCTCAGATATTCAGAGTTGAAGACAACCTACATAAATCTGTATGCATTGTTAATGGCCATGTACATATCAGAAGCACTCATGAGACGACTACTTTATACATCTATTATTTTTTGTTCCTATTATCACATGTGCACGTGAATGTACTTTCCCGAAGTGCAGCTCACGTGAGTTTAATTGCTAGCAAGCAAGTCACAAGAATCCTGTAATTCTAGCTACTCAACAAAAGGGATATTTGTTTTTTGATAAAATAAAATTGGGAAAAAATAGGGATGAATAACAGCAGTCATAATAATCTTTGCCCCTTTTTATCCTGATACTAGTCAAGATTTGATGCTTTAATAGTACATTGAGATTATCTTTCACCTCAAAAAATAAGTAAATGATCATTTCCAATTAATAATATTCCATCCTATTTATCTCAAAAAAAAAAAAAGGGAGACTATACTTTAAAATTTGGATTTTACTATAAACAAAAAAAAAATTAAATTTCAATTAAGATTTTAATTTTATCAATAATATTTTTGAATTAAAAATATTACTTTCTGAATATATATATATATATATATATATATATATATATATATATATATAGAGTATCATTTTATACCTAACAACATTATTTTATGAGTTATCACTTGACAATATTAAATAACAAATATGAGGTAATACTTTATTTTAATTAAAAAAAAGATAACAACATTTCTGAAAACCCCAAAACGAATTAAAATATGATTGGAGGGGAATGTTGATGATGCTTAGAAGCCTTAAAATCCAAGGAAATGCCTTTAATTCTCTTGTCATTTTACGAGAAAAATTCACTATTTAAGTAATATGGAATGTCACGAGAAACATTTCTGCATAAGTAATAATAACTTTGGATCACATTATTGGAGTTTATATATATATATATATATTAGGGTTTTTTTTTTTAATGTTTAGTTTGTATTTTGTTTTATTTTGTCATATGATGATATGTCCAAATAACACGATATATAATATAAATATAAGTGAAGAGGGTGAGACACAAAACCGTGTACAGGTCAGCAATGCACTACCTTACTAGAGCTCACATCACTTGGCCATTAATGGGCATTATTAAAATTGCTAATTACTAAAGGGATTATGTTTCCATACAAGAATTTAAGCTTTGTTTTGTTTATAATTTAGAGAGTTTTTATGCTAATAAAACCATTCTTTTTATACAGTGAATAATGCATGTGAATGAGAACAATCACAATCACAATCCAAAAGAGAATCTTCTCTCTATCTCCAACTTTTTTGCAACTAACCAAAACCCTTCCTCAACATATCTCACCATTTTCCATATTTAAGCCATAATAATATGAGACTTTGAGTTTCTCTGATATTTTTGTATGTAACATTATTATTTCTACTCATATTAATCTATATATGAAGTGACATTACAAATCAGGTTTCCCACATTTATTATTTTTTCCAATCAAATAAATACAAATCATTTCGTTTTTATGTTTCTTATTATGAATTATTCAATTATAATTTATTAAATCTTTAGTTATGATATTGAAAATGATCGATTTAAGATCTTCGATTGTGAAATTAGTGTCATTTATCATATGTTTATTTTGAGAGTTCAAATAAACAACACACAAAGCAAATCTTCAAAAGATTGATCAAATGCTACTTTTTTAGTGAGATTATTATTAGGAAAGTAATATGAGCATACACACAATGAACTTTTAATTATTATTATTATAAACCTCTTAATTTGTTTAATCACTTAACTCAATTTCTTTTAAATAAACTTAATAAAAGTACCTAATAATAAACCCGATTTATTGGTTGGATAAACGATGTTATTAAGATGATTTAGATTGACATGAGGCAAATAGAATTCAATTATTTAACTTGTTTGTCCATGAAAAAATCCAATAGCTATAGGGTGAAGACAAATATTTGCTTATCTGTTTAATTTGTATTTTTCCCACTTTTTCGCAATACCATCATTTCAATAAGCATCCAGTCAGGTTCATTTGATAAAATTTTATTCAATTTTCAGATTTTTCAAAATTTAAATCATACGCCATTTTTTTATGGATAAAAAATCTTAGGCCATTAAACTTCAAACAAGTGATATTAATTTGCATATGTCAATGAGATAATAAAATAAAAAATTAATGCACTATCTTATCAGCCCTATAATACAATCCAGAAAATTAATTAATTTAATTACTTTTTTTAATTTATGGAAGAGTATATATAATATTTGCAACAAAACATGGTAAATTGCTTTTCTATTTTCCAATTTAATTAACTTTGATATTTACGATATCTTCATAATTTATGCACAGCATTGCTAAACTTTAGTTTCTTCCATTCAACAAATACTAAATCACTATATAGATTGGATGCCATATGAAGCAGTAAGATGGTAGCCAGGTCAATTTCAAAATCTCTTCTTCAATTAAAAAGAAAATGAAAATCATATAAGTAGCATTAAGGGTCAAAACTCATTCAGTTTTTTGACTAGAATTCGACCCTGAGATTAAGCCAAGGGGAAAAAAAAAAAAAAAAAAAAACCAAAGTTTCTTGTCAGTCGTTCAATCTCAATATGAATGAACAGTGTATTTTGTTTATTATAAGCAAAATTCTAGCACTACCTTACATGATAAGTTGGTCCATTTACAAAATAAGTTATTGATTATAAAAAAAATACAAAGTAAGTCCATCCTTATAATTAATTCATAATATCAGGTTACTTATACCTTGTCAAACTGATAGTCTTCATTCTAACCTAATAGAAGATAGATAAGTGGTTTTTAGTATCACTCTCGCCTAAATATAAAATGTTAATGCAAGAATGCATATATTGATCAAGACTCATAACTTTACTGCATATTTGATATGATGTAATCAAATATAATGTAATGTAATCAAAAGAAAGTTTTGTTTAATAGTTCAATTGAGTTTGTATATGATTATATTCCATTACAATTGATTATATCCTACCAAACGTAAGTCTTAAGAGTGTGCATCTTTAGAGCCCATGTATATAAGCTCATGAGTTGATAACATGGAAAATTGTAGGCCTGTAAATTTATAATTATGATAATTAAGGTAATTAAGGAAGAGTAAATGGTGATTAGAGGAAAACCCTAGAATCCAAAAGGTGTAGGAAGAGAAACAATATAAGGTAAGACAAGAGACAAGGTAAGAGCAGGGTATGTGTATGGAGAGTATTGTTTTGTTGTAATGATTAAAGGGCACACATGTGAATAGGTGGGTACTTTATTTGTCTGTGTAGAAAGGAGACAATGTTGGAAGCTCCAAATTTGCAGTATATCAACTGTGTCTGTGATTGATATAATACTTGTTCTATATGTATATAACATCTCGTGACCCCGTCGTTGTTCATATATATATATATATATATATATATATATATGTTGCAGATCGTGTACGTAATTAACTAGCTAGCTTATCATAAAATCTTCGTTTCATCAGTTTTCTAGCATGATTATCACCTAGTTTCTTCCACCAAAATTATGTAGACTAGCCACAGATAGTCCTTATATACTATAGGTATACGTGTGCTAACAGCTTGAACACATTTCCTACTTCATTCACCAGTATCTTGTAACTGTTAGTTCAAAGAATTTGGACATTACTATTACTTTTACTTTAGCTCTTATTAGTGATACATAAGATGTTAAAATATATATATATATATATATATATAATCGTCTATTAAGGATTTTTGGGCTTCACCCGCTATGTTTTCTTTTTAATCGATTTAAGTAGACTTATTTATATTGAAAGTAGACTTATTTATATTGAATTTGATAAATTTATATATATAAAAAAGATTACCTTCTAATAGCTTGATGAATTTGAACTTTAAAGAACTAAAAAAGAAAGACTACGCTCTCTTACTTTTACCATTTCAGCCATCATCTAAAGATTATCTTCTAATAGCTTGATGAATTTGAACTTTAAAGAACTAAGAAAGAAAGACTACGCTCTCTTACTTTTACCATTTCAGCCATCATCTATTAGTAAGATATTACAATAATTTTTAATCTTTGTCTCAGAAGAAAGTTTGATTTTCTTTTTCTTTTTGTTGATTTTGAAATGAATTTAAAATTTCCAATTTAAAAGTCTTTGAGAAAATTATATTAATTTAAAGATTTATTTATATTTAAATTATATATATAATTTTTCTGAAAAATCTATAAATTAATTTTTCTGTAAAATATATAAATTAAAATTTTGGTGGATTGGTCTTGAAGACACACTTTACTTTAATGTTTTCTTCCCATGATTGTGTGAGCATGAGAAACTTTATATCTAATCCAAAATTCTAACTTTTTTTTTGATAAAATAGTAACTTTTATGAATTTATAAAGTGGGAAAAAACATAACTTAGGGAGCTAAACTGCCCCGCCACCCAAATCCTAAATGCCCCAAAGTTATATGCTCCAAAACCTCGAAAGTACATAGTATAGACCAAACAAATACAAGCTGAGAAATGTGACTATGGCAGATTACATCTTAATTAGATAGTGACATTTAAATATTACATAAAGTTTTAATATTTTTTATTTATTTTTTGATGTGAAATCTTATAACTCTAACATTTATTGTTAAGAATCTATTTGAAATAGCAGATAAATGTAATTGATAGCGATAGCTGATAGCTAATAATTAATGGCGATATGATATTAAGTGTTTAGGTGATTTTATATAATTGTTGTTGTTAATTCATAAAATAGCTAATAAAGATATAATATTAATATTTTATATATTGAATTAAATAAATTGAAATATAGATAAAAATATACTAAAATAATATTTTTGATATATACTCATAAAATATAATTTCAAAGTTAAAAATTATAATTATTAATTTTATTTATGAAATCTTAATAATTATTTTTTATTAATATTAATCTATATATATCAATATATTTTTAGTAATTAAAATATTTTATGTATAACTTTTTATAAAATTTATAGATAATAATTTAAAGTAAATTATTTTTTAAAAAAATAATCAAAATATTATAATTCATGGTGGTAGTTGAATAATAAAACCTTAAGAATAATAAAAAAAACAAGGATAATTTTAACTTTCTTTGATTGTTAGTATAAAGGTTCAAAAAAATCTAAATAGAAGCTAACAAAAATCGCAACTGATTGAAATTATATCTATTATGAAATGTTATTTTGTATATTTTATCAAACAATATTTTTTTAGCTGTTAATTTAGAAATCTTATCAGTAGTATCAATCAGTTATACCAAACATTCTCGACACAAATATGAGAAAATATGATAACATGATTCAATAATATACATATTAGATTTCATTAACATATATCAAAATATAAATAATATCATGTTCAATTTAAGAGACTAAATTTTTAGATAAATATTATATAAAATTTTAATTTAACTTTAATGTAAGATCTCACAACTCCAACAGAGTAGGAAACTGTGAAATGAATTAGAGGCAGTGTTGTGCAGATGCAGTGACGTTGTAAGATAAACACATTTCAATTCCCAAGGGGAAAAGAATATGAATAGGAATGGTCTGAAATTCTCACTAGATGAGATGTTGAAGATGGGAGAAATGGCACGTGTAGAGAGAGAGAAGGAGAAGACAAAGGATGACGGCTGGTAAGAGAGAGAGAGAGAGAGAGAGAGAAAGGAAAGGGAAGATAAGAAAAGGCCCCCGTGAGGAATGTTTGGATGCATTCCAAAATCACAACTAAAAATCAATTTGTTGCATTCTCTCTTTCACTTCTTTCGATGGCTATTTTTTTGCATTCCCTCCCCATCACGAGTTCTTGATTCCTTTCTTCTCCTCTAATTTTCACTTATGTAACATCTCTTTTATCCTTTTCCCAGAACACCCTTTTCTCTATATTAAGTAAAAATTGCAAAATATATGTTTTATTTTAAATTATTAGGTTTTTTTTTTTCCTCTAACACTGCACTTTAAAGCTAGTATTTGATCGATAATATTAAAATACATCTACAAAAAGCAGAAAATTTTCAAGTATGTACTTCACATTCGCATGATATCAATTCTACCATATAATGTAAGCATATATAGTGCATGAATACAAGAATGTATATGAATTTTTTTTTTTGAAGTGACAATACTTACTTATCATTAGACAATGGATAAACTGAAATAGAATAAAAAATCTATTGAAACTGAATCGATTATAATAAGTAGTTAACTGACCTTTTTTTTTATATATAATCAAACCAACTATTTTTCATAATTTCAGTTTGATTTTCAATTTGAATTTTTGAGAAATTGACCGGTCAAATCTTTTTAATTAGGAGATTGAGTTGATTCAGATTAATTAGGAGATTGATTTAAGGTGACTAAAAATTTTTTTGAATCACTTTGGATTAATTAGGAGATTGAATTAAGGATAATAAAAATTTTTTTTGAATCACTTTGGATTAATTAGGAGATTGAATTAAGGTGAATAAAAATTTTTTTTGAATCATTTTAAGTTTGAATTATTTTAGATTTTCTTTCAAAGTAAGTCAAATTTATATCACTTTTTTTATTTAAAATATAGAAATTATGACTAAGAACATTGTAATAATATCTCTTATTTAATATTTTTTATTTTGATAATTTCACGTAAAAAGATAAAGACAGAGTATTAGCTATATATTAAATTTGAATTAATGATTCAAATAAATGGCTATGATATTTTCCTTAAATAAAGGAATATAGTTACTTTTTTTCCTAAAAAAAAGTGAAAAGAATATTGGTCACTCTTTCATTTGAAATGATGCAGGAAATATTTCATAAGCTTTAAATCAATCGTTTCACCGTTTTGAAATTGTATATTTAAAAGATAACGTGAAAGGAATAAATTATTTATTAAATGCATAATATATTTTCTTAAGAAAAATAAATAACGAAGGGGACTATTGGCAATATATAATTTATTCATTTTGTCTTCTAAAATAATAAAGAAAAGCAAAAAAAGGAAGGAGATTATTTGTTTGTATATAATGCAAGTAGCTGGTGCAATGTATTTGGTAAATATAATCATATTCTCTAGGACTTAGGAAAATAATTTTTTTACCCTTTTTTTAAAAAGAAAAGAAAATTCAACTATTCATTTGAGGGAAATTGATTTAGACCTACAAAAAGACAATGCCTAATTTCTTAAATATAGAATTAAGTTTTCTTGAGAAAAGAGCAAACTTGCTAGGATCCAACCAACAAGTTATCATGGAAGAGAAAATGACATAAATACATGCCATATATTAATGAACCATATTTATCTAATTATCTCAAGGAATATTACTAATTTTTATTTCAAAAAAAAAAATAAATGTACATTATTTTTCTTTTATAATAAAGTTATGATAAGGGCATTGAGGTAAGTCCAGCCATAATCTATATTATATTGTGGTGTGAAGAAACTGAGGCAGTCATGTGGGAAGAAAACACAAGAGAATCCTATAGATTTGAGAGCTTCATCCTCTCTTATTAAATACCCTCATCAGATCATAGCAGAGAGTTAAAGAAGAAGAAGAAGAAGATAGAAGATAGAAAGAAGAAGAAATTCGGTGATCAAAGATAAACAAAGGAAAAATAAAGGGGTGGAATTAGGAATTAGTAAGCATGGTTTCAAGAGAGAACAAGAGAGCAGCACTGCATGAGAAGCTGCAACTTCTTCGTTCAATTACTAACTCTCATGCTGTAATTCCCTATTGCTCAGTCCTTTGCTTCCACTGGCTTATTACATGCCCATATATACATATGCATATATATTTTCCACATTATAATTCATCACTATATTAAACATTTTCTGCAACTATATAGTGTATATAATTCTTTCCTTTTCAATACCAAGTAAGATTGATCCTTGTTTCATTCTTCTTCTTTTTTTCTTGCTATTCTTATCATGTAGAACCAGGTAGCAAGAGCAACTGCCTTGCCGTTTCTTTGTTAGTTAAACGGAAAAAAAAATGAACAAAGAATTTTGTATGTACAATAAATATCTTGTAACAAAAAAATGATTGTGCATGTAACAGCTGAACAACACCTCAATCATTGTAGACGCAACCAAATACATTGAAGAGCTAAAACAGAAGGTAGAGAGACTCAATCACGATATAGCAGCTGCACAAACGTCGAGCCACCAAAATCCATCGCCTGTGGTGCGATTTATTATTATTAGAAGTAGTATTCTTTTTCTTTATTTCTTCTTTATTAATCAATCATTGATCTTTCTGCAGACATTAATATTTTCTTTTTCCTGTTTTATTTTGTCTTGTTAATTCCAACAGTAGTAACTTATTAATTACTGTTATGCTACTATTATTATTGCTGCAGGTCACAGTAGAAACCCTAGAGAATAATAAGGGTTTTCTAATAAATGTATATTTAGAAAGGAGCTGCCCTGGATTGCTTGTCTTCATATTAGAAGCATTTGAAGAACTGGGTCTGAATGTTCAGGAAGCTAGGGTTTCTTGTACTGATAGTTTTCGATTACAAGCCGTTGGAGGAGAGGTATATATATAGGACATGAAAAATTATGCACCTACCTCTTGCATTTACATTATTATTATGTTTTTTTTTTTGTTCATACAGTAATGAGTTTTTAGGCATCATTGATCATCCAATATGTGTCCTCTCTGAACCGGTCTAAATAAGCTCATATATTTATACTGAACTTAGCGAATTTCTGATCAATTACATTCTTATTATCATTATTGTTATTATTATTATTATTATTATTATTATTATTATTATTATTATTTGTTTCATTTATGAGGTAATTATTCTTTGGAATTTTTGTGTTTCAAATACTTATCTGTTATTGCTAATGTTATTAGATTTATTTTCTTTTGGGTTATTGCTATCTTCTCATCGAGTCATCCTAGTTCATTTAGTGTGAGGCTGAGTCTAGTCATTAGTGATGTCTTGTTGCTACATAGCTATCTGCAGTATTTTAAAGGTTTGCTTGCCCGTGTAATTTTCACTATCATGTACTGGCCTCGTACGTACCATATTGTTTGGCCACCGGTTGCAACTAGTGGGGCCTTTTTTTTTTCTTTGTGTTTTGGAATAACTTCAGATATCAAAAAAAGAATAACTGATTATTGGCATCCATTGAATTGTGGGTGGTGAATGTTTTTATGGGAATTTTCTTCTTTCATTGATTCGTGATACGATACAATTAATGATGTGAAAAACTATTTACGATTTCGCAGAACGACGAAGAAGGCGAATGTGTTGATGCTCAGATGATTAAACAAGCTGTGATGCAGGGTATTAAGAACTGGAGTGAGAGTAGCACTGATGAGCAAGAGTAATATCAAAATCAAGCCTTTTTTTCCCCCTTTTTTTTTTTTTAAAGAAATATCCTTGTCATTTTAATTAATCAATTCCCACTTAGTTAGGTTTGCAATGTTGCTAATTAATCAAGGAATCATTGTTCCAGTTCAAGTTATAATTCGGCAAAGGCGAATTAAAGAAATGGAATGTATGATTATGAGCTTCTTTCTCTTTGTTTTCTTGCATTGAAAATCCAAAACAATCAGAAGTTGTTTAGGTCATATATGATTCCATTTATGTGAAATATTGCAATTAGTACTATAAGTCAAAGAATGCTAGGTTCTATACCACAATTTGGTTGGCAAGCAGTTGGGTTTCTGTTTTCTTGTGAAGTCCAAATGAATCAAAAAGATTCCCATATGATACATAAGTCTGGCTGTCCATTGGAACTTTTTCATGCAGAAGAGCATTATCAATAATTTCATCATTCCTGATTTACATATATAGGTAAACATTTTTATTTTCAATTTATTTTGTTTTTTTTTTTATCATATGTAGACTTACAAATTTTATAATTATATATATATACACACACACACATATGAAAGTTCTAGTTTTCTGTTGATTTTTTTTTAGTATTAGAGGATAGAAATATTACATTGATAGGATTCGAATTTTAATATTCACTTCTAAATGATTTCATCTTACCACTAAATTAAAATATTCATTTTCCATTGAACCTAGTTTAAAGTGATAGGGCAACATTTTTCTAGGAAAAGGAAATAAGAAAACCTTAATTAATCCATCATTTTGCTGAAAACAAATGTCAATTATATGAAATTATATGATATTAAAAAATAAAAATTTGACAACATATTAACTAATAGATCAATGTATATATATGTACATGTGTGTTTATATATATATATATATATATATATATATATATATATATATATATATATATATATATATATATA
>CATIWR010357268.1:0-30778 GCA_949677035.1 Omphalea diandra
CATTCCCCAGTCATAATTTATCAACATCTCATGAAAATAAATAAATCAAGAATATAACAATCTTTCATCTATGTATACCACAATATCATCACATTAAACAAAATTTCATTCCATTGAAATATATGGCATTTAACCCATCAAACATATAGTACCATTAGCTATTTACTTACCTCATTCTTCAAGCTTATTTAGCCACGGATGGCCCCGGCTTATTCCCACTATTATCCTCAATGCCTCGAAGACCTATTTCAATACACTAATTCAATTCATGATGATAAAACAAGATTTTCATTTTGTTATGTAACTATGACATGATTCATGAAATGGACCTGGTATTTATGCATATTTTCCTTATATGGCAGACTGAGCTTGCTATACTCTTATAGCAATAACTCCAGATATACTCATCCAAATTACTTGATTCTTCTTTCCAAATAATCTGGACTCATAATGATACAACTTATTCAAATTCAAGCCAAATAGAAAATGTGGTGAATTTTTGAATTTTGCCTTATTGCAATGTCATCTCAGTCTGAGTAGGTCTTACCTTCTTGGGTGTATCTCAAATTATACCAATCCAGTTGTAATAATAATCTATCACCAGTTACAAAACATATAAAGGAATATTTTTCATGTTTTCCTCATTGTCTAATTCAGTCTATAAAGTCACCAAAACAAAGGATCAATCTCAGGGTAAACAGGTTTGTAACATGTTAACAAACAGTCATGATGAAGGGACCATATCTCAACAACCATGCTGGATTTGGCAATAATATTTCACAGGCATGTAGATCAGATATAAATATACAACTTTCAAGTTTATACCATCATCAAATTATGAATCTATGGCCATCAAATTCTTGGAAAATAGATTTAAAAGAAATGTAAGGTTTCATCCCAATACAAAGTTAGTCCTAATCAATGAGCCATATCTCTTTCCACACAGAAAATCAATCAAAACTGATTTATAGGTATTTGGAGAGGACATAACCCTACAAATTTCATGTTTTATGATTTGTCAAAATCAGAACACAAGGCCATCAAAATATAAGAAAATAGAAGACTGAGATCATCTCAGTCTGCAGTTGACCCAATCCTACTGAAGAAGACATATCGCTTCAAATACATAGAATCAAGTAAAACTGTTTCATATACATTGATATGAATCATAAAGCTACAACTTTTCTATTTTGAACTTTCCCTAATTCATCTTTTAGGGTTATGAAATCAGGGGTACAAAATTCTGCTCTGACAACAAAACACAACACAAATAGCTTTTGTTCTCTTAGATTTAACTTCCATCCAAGAGCTCTACCTCAATTTCTATATAATTCTCACTAACCATACATGATTAACATGTCATGAGAGGTTAATTTTAGTTGAGAAGAAGATAAATTTGCTTACCTACTGTCCCAGAATTGGAAAACCTTAGGTAGCTCACTCTTCTCCCTCTGTTCTTCTTCTTCTTCTTCTTCTTCTTCTTCTTCCTTTATTTCTTCTTCCTTTGCTCTCTTTTTATTTCTGGTATAACCCATATTTTTTCCTCAAAATCTGACCCTAATTAGCATATATAAACTTATTATAATAATATAAAATCATATTATTTCATTTCCATTGGTTGGAAGTTCACTTTTTCTCTTTTAGTCCTTCTTCTTTACTCCTTAAGCACCTCCATCCATTTCTCAATCCCTATATGCTCCTTATAATCTTAAATAAGTTCTATAACACCATTATTTATGATGCTATCACATGTACATAACATAAGACAATTTGCCATGCAACTATATAAACACTGCATATATGTTCAAGTGTCCCAAATATAAAGGTTCAAGTGTCATTGTCATGCTTCTACAAATCGCATGACTAAATGATCATTTATCTAATGCATATGTTCATGTGGGATTTCATATCATTTATACAATGAATATGTTCATGTGATAATGCTAATGAATGTGGATAAGAATTTTACATTAGGAATGATTAGTAAATGAGATGCCACACTACCTCACCTTTAAGGCTTAAAAAACCTAGCCTATTTAGTATATAAAGTCTAATGCATGCCATCATGCTAAGGGTCAAATTAAGGAGCATAAACTACTACACTAGTCCTTTATTAAGCATATTAGATGAAATATAAAACATGGATAATAACAAAGGTAAAAGATAACATCAACACATAGAGGATGAGGCAAAAATGTTGCAAATGGAGATCAAAGAACTTTAGGCAAGATTTAAGAAAGCAAATGAGTGGTCATAAGATCTTAAGTCCTCTCCTATGGAGCTCTAAAATAGAATGCCATGTTTAAGGCATCAATTGGAACACCTTTATCCATAAGTAAAGGATATGATGTTAAGAAAGATGAACCTAAAGTCAGACCACTAAGCGACATATAAAAAAACAAAGCATGAAATCCTTGGATAGTAAACTCTTCTCCATTAATATTTACTACCATAAAAGAATAAGGCATAAGGAAGGGGAGGCAAGCTAGCCATGAAGATGGCTAGCCTATCCTCTCTTATGATGACAAAAGCAAAAATGACCAAAGCAGTTGTACACATCTTAAATAACTACCCAAATTGAAAGGGAATCAAGGGATCATGATGGTAATAAACCCTTCCCCTTTAATGTTCACCCAGGGAAAACACTTCAAATTAACAAGAACAAGATAACAAAGGACAAAATGGAGTCATTTAAATAAGCCAAAACATAAATTTTATGCGATCGTTGCCTTAAAAATGAAGAATAAAGGTCATAGGTTTTGCAAATTACCCTTATTTTTTGCTAGAAAAGGTCTGTGAAACCCTTAAACAAATAAGAAAAGCTCAAATGAATAACATAAGACAAAGTTAGCAAAATAATGTTGTAAATAATGAAAGATGGCAGTACATACAAACCAATGGCCTATACAACCTTTTAAGAGTTTTATGTGAGGAATTTTTTATATAGAGCTCTATGATTATTGAAAAGAAAAAATAAAAAGAAGAAAGAAGAAGAAGGAGCAGGGAATATGGGTCATTAGATGCCTTATTCAATATTTTTGGCCCTCAGAGGCATTTTGATATGAGAGAAATTCATCTAAATGCAAAGGAATGCAGTGTAAAGAATGATGCAATATTTAGTTTTTACCCTGAATGCTTGATGTTTGTGTTAAGGGTTTGTGTTTTCTATACAGGTGAAGTTTTTTTGGGGTTTAAGGAGCATTTTTATGGAGTTTTATTAAGTTTCCAAAAGCCTTTCCCTCTTCTTCAATGTGAATGGCATTTATAGAGGTGGAATGGGTGCACCTGAACTCATGGATTGGATTGCATCCTATCCTAGACCTTCTATAGATATGAATAAGAAAAATTCTAGAGATTAGAGTTTGAAAGTTTTATGTATAACCTTAGGTTTAGTGTGCATACTTATGGTTGGCTATATAGCACTTTAGAGCATAAAGGTTCATTCTTCTAGAAGCTTTTAGCTTTGAGACTCTAGTGTGCTAGTGTGAGTGCATTAATTTTGTGGTTATGCTTAAACAAGTGGAACCTTGCTTATGACTCCCAACTTTTTATTGACCATCGAAGGGTAGAGAGGATAGGGTCATATATTAGTACCCTATTTTTATGGTATGTGTTAGGATCATCAAAGGATCCTTAGAGGCTTAATGATAGATTGACCTTAATGGAAATCAAAAGGCCAATAGAGGGCCATGATAGGGTAGTGCTTTAGTACTTCCTCTAAGCTAGAATAGAGTTACCACCTAAATTTGGTTAGAATAAAATTTTAGGTGAGAATGATTTTAAGCCCAATAGGTCAATCTAAAAGGTCTAATCCATCTTCACCCTATTAGAGATTAATTTGAAGAATTGTGTATGACGTAAGGAAGAGGTTATACACCCCAAACTGCTTAAACATTGAGATTCAACCTTTTAGAATCTTTGGTTCTCAATTACAATGTTAGCCCTGTTATATAATTTGTCCATATTATGCAACCCTAAAACATTCATCTAGAATTTTCCAAATCGATCACAACATTCAATGATTACATTCATTCACCATGGGGGGTACATATCCAAGCATAAATGGGGGTTACCATGTAAGCATTCAAAGGATCATTAGAATATATATTAAAGTAATTTCTAACCTATAAAAGAAAACACACATTAGTTTGCAATTCATTAGTAAAAAGGAATCAAAATAACCCCTAAAACAACAAATGTTAAATAGCTAACGTCATGACATACTTTCTCATCTTAAAGGTTTAGGAATCTATCCTATCTTACCCTTAATATCTAATGTATGTTACCATGTTAAAGATCAAATTATATAGTATGAACTATTAACCATATCCATTATTAGTCATGTTAAACAAAATATAGAACATAAACATGATAATAACATGAGGCAACATAAACACATAAAACACAAGACAAAAGTATTGTAAATAGAGGCCAAAGGGCTTTAGGCAAGATTTTAGGGATGCAAACAGGGATCATAAATAAAACCTTTTGATTCCAAGTCTTGTTTTGATGATCACAAACATATCTACTAGCTAACCTTTATATAGGTTATCTATGTTAATTCTTACAAGTACATCAATTCATTGAACTATTATGATAAGAGAAAGAGTTATGTTTGAAAACTGTAAGCACTTAGAGAGTAAAGATTAAACAAACTATGCTTGACAGACCAATAGGTGTTACCATAATTCATTAGGCATTATGGCTCTAGCAATGGACATTAAAAGAACATAACATGCATTGGAATATGACCCTAACAATGAACAAGTCTTCTAAATCTCAAAACAGGCGTTGTCCTATACTATAATAGGCATTGGATAACTCAATTACATGGACTATGGACATTGAACTTTGCAACGAATGCTGCAATTTTTCAATGGGTATGGTTCTTGATTTCCAAATAGGTGTTGCATTTTTGCAACAGGTGTTGTACTAAGTGACTTGAACTAAGCAAAACTCTAAAGATCTCGAAACAAGCATTGGAAATGCTTTTTAGTTCGAGTTAAAGTTTTTAGACCCTCTAATGAGGCACTTCAATAATGCAATAAGCATTAAGGTTTTTTCAATGGGCATTAGAAGTTCACCAACAGTCATTGAAGTACTATTAAAGATCTTAAAAAATAGAGCATCAAGTTCACATCTTCTTAGAAATCTACAATGGGCATTGTTCAAATCTCAATAGGGGTTGATGCTGAAGTCCAACAGGTGTTGAGAACTCCCAACAACCATTGAACATTAGTTGAGTAAATAAATGGGAAAGTCAAAACAGGAGCATTGAGGCAAACTTCTCTTTAACAGCTAGTTCCAACTGGAGTTTCGTCAATACCAATGACCGTTGAACTTGTATTTTGCTTAACAATAACCCATTCTCAAGATATCAAGGATGTTTAATGACTTAATAATAGGAGTTGAGTGTCTACATTTATGATATGAAGTGACAACTTTCTTTCTAAGTGCTAGTTATTTGTTTCAACCTATAAAGGACTCGCTCTCAATATAAACAAACAAAGAAAATTTTCCATTAAGTGAGTATTTTATTATGAAAGTTATTTTTCAAATGAAAGGGGTGAATTGAGAGTGATTTAGTATTCAAGTGAAGATCATTGTTAAATCTTGCAAGTATTGTTGTAACAACTATATTCATTACAACTCATGACATTCATGTCCAAAAATACATATGCATAAAGGTTGATTCATCTTACATACACAATCCAACATGTATTTAATTTACATATATATTAACTAATGTTTAGGGCTAGTGACCATAAATTGGTTCCTATTTAGACATATGTACATGACACAAAGAAAATAGAGTTATAATTCAGCTGACGACCTGCAGTCCATGTGTCTCTATGCAAAACTCAATGAACCAAAGTCTCCAAATCTTATGTTTTAGTATCTAAAAAATATAAATGTAATTTGGTGAATCACGATCAATGAATAAAAACAATAATAAGATTCTTATGCCATAATCAACAGTCAAATATAATCAGGATACATTATAAGTATAAGAATTGACTATGTAAGTGCAAATGCTATAGGTTGATTTTTGTTGTGACCTTGCAAGGCAAATACCACTGTTGGGAATTCATGTGATTCATGTGACATTTGATTTATTGGTCAACATATAACAAGTGAATTATTTAATCAATAACATGTGCCAATAGGACATATTGGTCGCTGTTTCCAAATGATTTGAAAGTGTTTAACAAGCCGGTCACAACATCCTTTTAGTTTCATATGCATGTGTTCATTCATAATGGTATACCAAGTAATCATTAAGAGCATATAATTCTCACTTGACTTGTATTCATATGTAAAAGGTAACAATTCGATCACATATACATGTAATAGTACATAACCACATCATAAAATTATCACACATACACATTAGAATCTAATTATGGTTTTTACGCACCTTTGATGTGACCAACCTTTATGGTAGGTTTGGTTCTTTCTCTATGGTTCCTCAAAGTGTTGAGATCCTAACATTTGATACATACATGGTTATAAGTATGTCAAAATGATTATGAATGCTTAGTATGCAAGTCAAAATGATTATGAATACTTGGCCTACAAGTCAAAATGATTAGAATGCTTGGTATGCAAGTCAAAAAGATTATGAATACTTGGCATACAAGTCAAAATGATTATGAATACTTGGTATGCAAGTCAAAATGATTATGAATGTTTGGTATGTAGCTATGGCATGATCCATGCTAGTGGACCTAGTGCTTATGCATATTTTCCATATATGGCAGCCTGACCCTGCTACACTCTCATAGTAATAACTCTTGATATACTAATCCAAATGACTTGATTCTTTTTTCAAATAAACTAGGCACATAATGATACAACATAGTTAAATTTCAGGTCAATATAAGACATATAGAAAATGTGGTGAATTTTTAAATTTTCCCTATTTCAATGTCATCTCAGTCTGAGTAGGTCTTACATTCTTGAGCATATCTCAAATTTTACAGATTCAATTACAAAATGATCTACAAGAATTATAAAACACAAAAGGAACATTTTCCATGTTTTATTGATTGTCTAATTTAGTCTATAAAGTCACCAAAACAAATGGCCAATCTCCGGGTGAGCAGGTTTTCAACATGTTGACAATCATTCATAATGAAGGGCCAATATCTCAACAAACTTGTTAAATTTGGAAAAATATTTCACAGGCATGTAGATTAGACATAAATGTACAACTTTTAAGTTTTTCACATCACCAAATTCAAAATCTATGGCCATCAAATTTTCAGAAAACAAAATTATAAGAGTGATGAGGCTTCATCGAGTTTCAGATCAGTTACAATCAATCAGCCATATCTCTTTCCACATTACAAATCAAGAAAACTGCTTTAGAAATATTTATAGGGGATATAACCCTACAAATTTCATGTTTTGCACTTTGTCTAAATCTGAACATAAAGTCATTAAAATATAAGAAAAATAGAAAGACTGAGGTGATTTCAGTTGGTTGTGAACCAGCCCTAATGAAGGAGTCATATCTCCTTAAGCAAAAGTTTTTTCCATGAATTTAGATGGGGCATAAAGCTACAACTTTTACATTTTTCACTTTCCATAATTTCTCTTTTAGGGTTATGAAATTGTGGGTAAAAAATTCTACTCTAATAATAAAACCAACACAATAAGCTCTTGTTTCTCTTGAATTTCAACTTTCATACATGAGCTCTACCTCAATACTCTATAATTATTACTAACCATGCATGATTAACACGTCATGAGGGATTAATTTCATATAGAAAAAAGATAAATTAACTTACCTATTTTTCCCAAAACTAAAAAAAGCTTAGGATTCCTTCCTAGGCAGCTCACTCTTCTCCCTCTCCTTCTTCTTCTTCTTCTTCTTCTTCTTCTTTTCTTTCTTTCTTCCTTAGCTTTCTCTTTCTTATGCTTCCCTTCACATTTAACCTCTCTATTTTGATCGTAAGGGATGAAAAACTCCAATTGTAAACCTATTGTAACAAGACAAAATCATGGTGTCTCATTTCCATTGGTTGGAAGTTCACGTTTCCCCCTTTAGTCCCTCTTCTTCACTCCTTCATCACCTCTATCCATCTCCTAATCCCTATATGCTCCTTATACTTTTAAATAAGCTCTAAGACACCATTGTTTAAGATTCAATAACATCCACATTGCATAGGATAATTTGCCATGCAACTATACAAACATTGCATATATGTTCAAGTGTCCCAAATGTAATAGTGCAAGTGGCATCATCGTGCTTATCCAATTTACATATCTAAATGATCATTTATCCATTAAATATGTTCATGTGGGATTGCAAATCACTTATTCAATGAATAGGTTCATGTGAGAATACTAATGAATGTGGATAGGGATGTTATAGTTATCTTAAAAAATAGAGTTTGAAGAACAAGTTTTCCAAACTTTATCTCAATACTCTCAACCAAATTAAACATACTTTATGAGTGTACTTTAAAGTGTTTTATTGGTTGAGTGAAAGTGTTATCCTCATCTTTAAAGTTATAATTTTTGTTTAGGGAAACCCTTGGTTAGGAGATCTAAAAACCATACTTTGTGAACGGTTTAAGGTAGTACTTGGAAACTAGTTTAGGATACAATCTTAGTAGCACACATAAGTTTACTTATAACGGCTTGGTAGTGCTTGAAAACCACTGTTATAAAGGTAGTTGATAGCACTTAAACTTTCTTAATAATGAAGCTCTAGTGGGAATACTAGAGGAGAGGATGTAGGCTAGTTCTGTCGAACCTCTATCAGTCTGTTATCTTGATTCTTCACTATTTTTGCACTTAGTTTTTATTTTTCAATTACTTGCCATTACCTTATTCAATCCCTCTTCCAGGGCCCCAAGGGACAATAATTGGTATCAAAGCTAGTCTCTTCATCAAAGCTAAATGCTTAGAGCAAAGATCATGGCATGTCATGAAGAATCACAATCCATACAAAAGCCATACTTCTTCAAGGGAGATGACTATGGGTATTGCTAGAATCGCAAGGAGATTTTTCTTGACAATGAAACCATCAATTTATGGGTCATTATTGAAAATGGAACAGAAGTTCTAACAAAACTAGTTAGAGAAGTTAATGTACTTAAGCCTAAAAGTGAATGGACTATTGAAGAGAATAAGGCTAACCTAAAGAATAGACAAGTAATGAATGTTCTCTTTCACACAATCCACAAATCTTAGTATGCTAAGTTGCAAATATGTACATTAGCTAAAGAAATATGGGACACATTGCAAAGTCAGCATGAAAGAACTAGTGAAGTTATGAAGAAAAATATATAAATGCATTGTATATTAACTTGGTGAAACTATTACTAAGATGTATAATAGATTTATAAATATTATGGGCAATATCAAAACTTTAGGGAAGTCATTTTCAAATAAGGACATGGTAACAAAAATTTGAAGAAAACTTCCTAAAGATAAGTGTGAAGTTAGAAAATGACTATAGTGGAAGCCAACAAGCTAGAAGTCTAGTCACTTTATAAGCTTATCGAAAAGCTATTGGCTTATGAATTTACTTTCAAAAAGCTAGAAGAAAATACAAGAATGAGAAAGAAAGACTTGGCACTGAAAGCCAAAGAGGTTCATTCTAAATCTCTATCTACTTCTTATTTACTAACATCTTCATCGTTTAGTGATGATGAAGATTGCAGTGAAGATAAACATCTTGCCCTCATCACCAATAAAGTAAAAAGATTCCTCTCAAACCAAAATAATAAAATGACAATGCGATACAATAGGAGAAGTAGTAAGAGTTAACTTATTTGCTATGGATGCAATAAGAAAGGAGATACAAAAGCAGAATGTCCTAAGATGAAGAAGAGTAAGGTTACTACTAGAAAACACACCTCTAAAAAAGGAAACAAAGTATACAAAGCTACTTGGCATGATACTAGTGACTCTAAACGTGATGAGGAGGAAACAATAAAAGAGTTAGCTAACTTTTGAAGAGCAATCAAATGAATCCTCAAGTGAACAATCATTCGACAATGAAAGTGAAAGTGATGGTGACAAATAGGTAAATCTTTTTGATTGCTACTTTAGAGAGGAATTATATTATATAATCACCAAGCTCACCATGAAAGTTTAAGACTCTTAAGTCTAGCACCTCCTCTCTTGAGAAAAAGAACAAATCTTTAAAAGATTGTGCTAAGGGTCAAGAGACTCTAGCTAAAGAGGTTGAGTCTCTCATAACTAAGAACCTTAAGCTTAAGAAAAGCCTTAACAAGTTCACCAAAGGAAAAGATAAGTTACACTTCATCCTTGAGGTTTAAAGTAGCCCATCTAACAAGTATGGATTAAACTATAATGCCTTTACTTCAACTACTCCTTCTACATTCAAAACGATCTTTGTTAAGGCTAAGAAGGATAATATTCCTAACCTCATAAGAATGTTAAAAGTTCCCAAAAAGGGAAATGGTAAGATAAATGGCACAAAGGGTAAGTCTCAACACATTCACACATAATTAGGACATGCTCCTCTTAGAGTAAATTATGCTTATATGTACCATTCATACAAGCCTAAGAGGCAAGGTGTGCAAGGATAGAAATTGGTAGAATTTTGAATATAGGCACACACAACACAAGAGAAGGCCTTGCATGAGACACATTGTTCAAAGGAGTTACAAGTCTCATAGACACTATGCACATGTTTCACCTAAAAGTAGGACACTAGCTCACTTTGATTGTGATTGTTTTTAATGTGGTAAATATGGCCACATTGCCTATCACTACCATTATATAAGGCATAATGAGCAGTTGACAAGAGCAAACCCTTAGGACCTAAGAAGGTTTGCGTACCTAAGATATAACTCCCTTTGTTTTGTAGATGTGCTTGAAATCCCAAGTTTAAGAGCAAAAATGGTGTCTTAATAGTGGATGTTCAAAGCACATGACAAGAGAAAGGAAGTTCTTCATATAATTAGAGAAAATTGAAGGACTTGGAAATGTATCTTTTGGAGATAATGGCAAAGCCAAAATTATTGGCATAGATAAAATTGGTAAGGATGTTGTCTCATCTATCCTTGATAAAGTATTGCTTATTGATGGACTCAAACATAATTTGCTAAGTGTAAGTCAGTCGTGCGACAAAGGCCTTAGAGTTATGTTTGAAACACAAACATGTTATGTGTCAAGGATAAGCGATAATAAAAGTTTATTCATTGGTATAAGAGTTCATAATATTTATGTGATTGATATGAATTCTCTCATTAACCATAATGCAAAGTGTTTAGTCTCTATAGTGGATGAAGGTAAAACTTGGCATAAAAGGCTAGGACATGCTAGCATGAAACCCCTCAATAAGCTAAAAAGAAGAAACTTGGTTAAAGATCTACCTGAAATCAAGTTTGTAAAGGAAGGAGTTTTGAACATGTCAAAGAGGTAAACAAATCAAATCTTCATTCAACGCCAAAAATAAGGTAAGTTCTTCCAGACCATTACAATTGCTTCACATTGATTTACTTAGACCCACTAGAGTACCTAGCTTGGGAGCCATGCATTATGCATTCGTTATAGTGGTGATTACTCTAAATACACTTGGGTATTGTTCCTGCCTTCGAAGAGTTTGAGAAAGCTAAGCTTTATAGTTTTTGTAATGAGTATGGTATCTTACACAATTTCTTAACTCCTAGAATACCATAACATAATGATGTGATAGAAAGGAAAAATAGAACTCTTCAAGAAATGACTAGAACCATGTTAAATAAGTATAGTCTTCCTAAGTGTTTTTAGGCTGAAGCTATAAATAATTAATGCTATGCCTTAAATAGAGTCTTATTGAGACCTTTATTAAAGAAAACTCCCCATGAGTTGTGGAACAATATGAAGCCTAAGATTGCATACTTTAGAGTCTTTGGTTGTAAGTTTTTTATTCTAAACACGATAGATAACCTTGGAAAATTTGACTCCAAGTCTGATGAAGGGATTTTCCTTGGATACTTTACAACCAGCCAAAGATATAGTCTTTAACAAGAAAACACTTATTGTCGAATAATCAACACATGTTGTATTTGATGAATCTAACCCTAGTTCTTCAAAAAAAGAAGAAGATATTAATAATATTGTAGGTTCTATGAGTGAGCTAATATTGTAAAAGATGGAAAGAATGTGGACAAGCCACAAGTTATGAGAACTAAAAGAAATGAAGATTTATCTCCTCCTACTTATATGAAGAGCAAACTCAACTAAAAAGGGACTGGATTTTTAAGAAAGATCATCTAAGGGATCTTATCAATGGTAATCCATCAAGTCGGGTAACAACTAGATCATCTCTTAGAAATGCATGTAATAATCTTGCTTTTGTTTCCCTTATATAGCCTAAGACCATATCTAAGGCCATTAAAGATGAACATTGGTTCTTGCTATAAAAGAAGAACTCAATCAATTTGGGAGGAATAAAGTGTGGACTTTAGTTCCTAGATGTCATAATCATTCCATTATTGGAAATAATGGGTCTTTAGAAATAAACTTGATGAACATGGAATTATTGTTAGAAATAAGGCTCGGTCAGTAGCCAAAGGCTATAACTAAGAAGAGGGGATTGACTTTGATGAGACTTTTGCATTTGTAGATAGATTTGAAGCTATTCAAATTTTATTTACATTTTGAATCTCATATGAATTTTAAGTTATATCAAATGGATAACAAAAGTGTTTTTCTGAATGGGTACATTGATAAAGAAGTGTATGTTGAACAACCCCCTACTTTTGAAAGCAATTGCTTTCCTAACCATGTGTTCAAGCTCACCAAAGTCTTATATGGCTTGAAGCAAGTTGTAATAGCTTGGTATGGAAGGTTGAGCAATTTTCCAATAGATAAAGATTTCTCTAAAGGTTTGGTAGATACAACTCTCTTTTCTAAGAAAAATAATGGAGACTTATTATTAGTGCAAATATATGTAGATGATATCATATTTGGTGCAACTAATGTTTGCTTATGTGAACATTTCTCTAAAGTAATGAATAGTGAGTTTGAAATGAGCATTTGAATTCTTCCTTGGGTTACAAATCGAGCAAGGAAATAAAGGAATCTTTATCAACCAAACCAAATATACAAATGAACTAATCAAAAGATTTTGCATGGAAAATAACAAATCGTTCAAAACTCTTATGAGCACCAACATCAAGCTAAACATGGATGAACATGGTAAAAATGTGGACCAAAAACTATATAGAGGTATGATTAGTAGTCTACTTTATCTTATAGCCTTTTATGTTCAGTGTTGCTTATGTGCTAGATATCGATCGAATCTTAAAGAGTCTCATTTGCATGTTGTGAAACACATACTTAAATACCTTATTGGTACTCCTAACTTAGGACATAGGTATCCTAAGAGTTCTTCATTTGAATTGAATGTATTTTCTAATGTTGATTTTGTTGGGTGTATTTAGATAGAAAGAGGACTTTAGGTACATGTCAGTTAATTAGTCAATGATTAGTGTATTGGAGTAGCAAAAAGAAAAACTCAGCTGTTTTATCAACTACTGAAGCTAAGTATGTGGCAGATGGCCTTTGTTATGCATAAATCCTATGGATGAAACAACAACTTCTTAATTACAAACTAGTTGCAAATCAAGTTGCCATTAAGTATGATAACACTAGTGCCATTAATTTGTACAAGAATCCCATATAACATTCTAGGAGCAAACATATAGACATTAGACATCACTTTCTTAGAGATCATGCTAGTAATGTTAAAATTGTGTTAGAATTTGTTTATAGTAACCATAAATTGGAATATATTTTTACTAAACCTCTTTATGATGAAAGGAAGCAATTCATCAAAAGAGAACTTCATATGATTGATGGAAATACCTTGGATTAGCTTCAAATAAGTTCTTCTTCTTCTTCTTAATCTATTTATGATCATTATTATGATATTTAATCATTATTGATTGAATTGATTACCATTGAAGTCTTTAGATTCAATAGCTAAAGATTTTAATTAGGTATGATATTGATCAAATTGTCCATATGTTAATTAAATCCATGGTTGTATCATTGAGTTTGATTAATAACATTCATCAACTAAGTTTTAAAATAGTTTTTGAACAAAGTTTTATTTGAAAAACATGGCTAATGGTTTCCTCAATTTTGATTCTTTTAGTCTCCATGATTGTTGTGAATCTCCAACGACCGTTGCTCTTCACCAGTGGCCATTGCGACCAGCCATCACTGTTAGCTGAAGAACACTTATAAAAGTAAGCTAACGGTTATATCCAATCGCTATGCCCAAATCATAGTAGCCATTAAATACTCTCAATAGTTATATTTTAAAATAAGGGAACTCGTTGAACTTCTATTTAAACTTCCTATAGCCTTAAAATCATTTTACTTTTTGCCTTAAGTTGCTTTTTACTCTTTTTTCTCAATTTGTATTATTAGTCTGTGTATATATCATTTCATCAAACACTCGCTACCTAATCAAATGGAACCTAAACTAGACTCTACCAAAAGATATAAGCAACAAACTAGAAAAACCCATAACCATCTTACTCAAGCTCTAAAACTAAGGAAAACCTTACATTAATGATAGTTCAATAGAAGAAGAGAGTTGTGAAACCCTTTAAAACCTAACAACAATCTAAGAAACCCAAATTTGGCCAAGAATCAAAAGGAAAAGGGAAGAACACTTAAATAGAGCACACATCTCCCTTGGATAAACAATTTCATCTCAAAATTGAAAAAGAGAAGGAACTTGTTTTTAAATTGCTAAAGCAGCATCTTAGAGGTGGTAAATTCTTAGAATGGAATGACCTATGAAGATATGGCTTAGTTGAATAGGTGAAAGAGCTAATGGCCAAGATAGGATGAAAACTGTTCTGCCACATTAGAGGTGTTAGCCAATGACTATGATGTATATGACCAGGAAGGTTCAATAAAATTCAGGTTATTTGGAAAAAACTACAACCTCAGACCAAATGACTTAGCGAAATGCTTTAATGCTATAATGTCTAGATTAACAGAGCCTCCTCTAACCTTTAAAGTTGATGTCAACCAATTTTGGAATTCCATCAATGATGGAAGGAGTAACTATAATAGCAACAACAATAAGTCTTCCAAGACCAAAAAAAAAAAAAGTCAAGCCTTAAAGATTGCCTATAGGTTTATCACCTGGAACATAAATGGAAGTGGTCAATTTAAAGGAAACAATACCATAACTAATCTATTCTACCTCTAATGTATGAAGAACAAACATAAGGTAAATCTCCCTTGCTTTTTATAAAAAATAATTGATGTGCAAGTGGACAAGGCAAGCGAGTTTATGATGGGTTATTATATCAAAGATTGTTAAATTCGTGAAGGTTATCCCTCAATCCAAACATGAGCCTGAAGAAAATGACATTGTGTTAGAAAAGCTACCTCATAATGAGTCCTTTGTGAGAAGATGCTTCTAAGCATGGGGATTTTGCAAAGGCTTGATTCAGGATTGATTAAGAGAGTGCATAAGGAAGGTGAGATTCTTTAAGAGGATGAGGAAAAAGAGGATGTTGAAGAAGCAGTCAAGGAAGGGGTTACTATAGTGAAAGGAATTGAAACTAGTGCTTCTACTACATCGACTCCATCTCTCACTCCTTTTTAGCAGAAGGTGCTTGTGTAGTTAGAAACCCTTTCCAATGTTGTTCAAAGAGTTACGCTACCTCTTTATACAAGAAAGTTTAAAAACTTCAAAGAGATATCAAGGACATCAAACCAAACATTAGGTTGGACAATAGAAGAGTTGAACCTACAACTAGGGACTCCAAGTACTGATAACGAATAATAGGCTACACCTAAAATAGATTCAACTAATGAGCCTGTAACAAACATTTTCATTTACAAAACTCATAAAATTCATGTCCAACATACATATGCATAAAGGCTTTATTCATCATACATACACAATCAAACATGTATTTAATGTACATATATGTTACCTAATGTCAAGACTAGTGACTATAACTAGTTCCTATCTAAATGTATATACATGACACAAGGAGAGAGAGAGAGTTGGAATTCAACCGACGATCTATGGTCTATGTGTCTCAATGCAAAACTCTAAGCACCAAAGTGTCTAATCCCTATTCTTCGATATCTGAAAGAAATAATTGCGATTTGATGAGTCGTGACTCAGTGAATAAAAATAATAATCAAATTCTTATCGCACAACCAACATAAGAATATCATCAGGATATATTATAAGTATAACAATTGACTATGCAAGTGCAAGCGAAATATATTTATTTTTGTGTCTTGACCTTGCAAGGCAAACACTGCTCCTAAGAATTCATGTGATTCAAGTGACATTTGATTTTGTTGGCCAACATATAACAAGTGATTCATTTAATCAATAACATGTGCCAATGGGACCTATTGGTCCATCTTCCACATGATTAATAACATGTGCCAATGGGACATATTAGTCCATCTTCCACGTGATTTGCAAGTGTTTGACAAGCCGGTCACAACGACCTTTTAGTTTCGTATGCAAGTGTTCATAACAATGGTATACCCAGTAATTATTGAGACCATATAATTCTCCCTTGACTTATATTCATACGTAAAAGGTAACAATTGAATCACATATACATGTAATATACACATTGGAATCTAATTATCATTTTTACTCACCTTTTGATGTGACCAACCTTTATGGTAGGTTTGGTTCTCTCTTTAGGGCTTTCTTAAAGTTTTGAGATCCTAACATTTGATACATACATGGTTATAAGTATGTCAAAATGATTATGAACGCATAGTACGCAACTATGGCCTGATTCATGCAAGTGGACCTAGTGTTTATGCATATTTTCCTTATATGGCAGCTTGAGCTTGGTACACTCTCACAATAATAACTTTAGATATACTTGTCCAAATGACTTGATTCTTTTTTTCAAACAAACTAGACATATAATGAGACAACATATTTGAATCTTAGGCCAATATTAGACACACAAAAAATATGGTGATTTTAAAAATTTTTCCCCATTGTAATGTCATCTTAGTCTGAGTAGGTCTTACATTCCTGGGTGTATCTCGAATTGTCCAAATCCAATTGCAATAATAATCTTCCATTAGTTATAAAACATATAAATTAAAATTTTTTCATGTTTTACTCATTGTTCCGTCTATATGTTCACCAAAACAAAGGACCAATCTCAGGGTGAACAAGTTCGTAACATGTTGAGTCAGGATGAAGAGACAATGTCTCAACAACCATACTGGATTTGGAAAAAATATTTCATAAGTATGTAGATCATATATAAATATACAACTTTCAATTTTAGACCATCATCAAATTCTGAATCTATGGCCATCAAATTCTTGGAAAACAAAATTAAAAGAAAGGTGGGGTTTCATCTTGGTACAGGGTCAGTCCCAATCAATGGGCCATATCTCTTTCCACATAATAAATAAATGAAAACTGCTTTACAGGTATTTATAGAGGATATAACCCTACAAATTTCATGTTTTACACTTTATCAAAATTAGAACATATAATCATCAAAATATAAGAAAACAGAAAGATTGAGGTCATCTCAGTTGGTTGTGAACCAGACCTAATGAAAGAGCCATGACTCCTCACACACACCAAATCCAGAAAAATTGTTTCATATACATTTATATAAGATATAAAGCTACAACATTCATATTTTCCACTTTCCCTAATTCGTCTTCTAGGGTTATGAAATCTTGGGTACAAAATCCTGCTCTAATAGCAAAATCCAACACAAACAACTCTTGTTCTCTTAGATTTCAACTTCCATCCAAGAGCTCTACGTCAATTATTCCATAATTCTCACTAACCATGCATGATTAACATGTCATGAGAGGTAAATTTGAGTTCAGAAGAAGATAAATTAACTTACCTATTGTCCCATAATTAGAAAACCTTAGGACTCTTTCCCAGGTAGCCCATACTTCTTCCTCTCCTTCTTTTTCTTCTTCTTCTTCTTCTTCTTCCTTTCTTTCTTTCTTCCTTAGCTCTCTCTCTCTTTTGCTATAACTCATGTCTAACCCCTTAATTCTGATTTGAATGGGTCAAAAATTCCACTTGTAACCCTATTTCAACAAGGAAAAATCATGGTGTTGCAATCTTATTTGTTGAAAGTTCACTTTCCACTTTTAGTCCCTTATCTTCACTCCTTAAGCACTTCAATCAATCTACTAATTCCTAGTTGTTCCTTGTACTTTAAAATAAGCTCTGTAACACCATTATTTATGATGTTATAAAAAGCACACAATATAAAATAATTTTTCATACAACTATGGAAACACTACATATATGTTTAAGTGTCCCAAACACAATGGTGCAAGTGTCATTGTCGTGCTTCTACAATTCACATGTCTAAATGATTATTTATCTCATGCACATGTTCATTTGGGATTTCATATCATTTATGCAATGAATATGCTCATGTGATAATGCCAATGAATGTGGATGGGGATGTTACATTTTTTCCCTTCTTATAAAGAATTTCGTCCTCGAAATTCAATACCTGTAAACAAATGTGGATATTGTCGTTTCATGTTCTCTTCAGTTTCTCATGTAGCCTCTTCTTATGAGTGGTTTCTCCATAACACCTTAACTAAAGGGATTTCTTGATTTTGTAACAGTTTTGTCTTATAATCGATGATTTCCATTGGTTTTTTAGTGTAACTTATATCATCTACAATTGTTATAACTGGATCCCTAAGTATACGTGTAGGATCATACCGATACTTCCTGAGCATACTCATAGGCAATACATCATGAATCTAAGCCATCTCTGGTGGTAGTACTAGCCTATAAGCCAATGGACTAATTCTTTCTAAGATCTCATATGGTCCTATGTATCGAGGACTCAGTTTCCCCTTCTTGCCAAATCAAATTATTCTTTTCTAGGTGAAACTCAAAGGAACACTTTGTCTCCCACCTCATATTCCATTTCTCTTATATGTTGGTATGCATAGCTCTTTTGCCTATCTTGTGCTGCTTTAAGTTTGTTATTGATTACCTTCACCTTGTCTATAGTGTCTTGCACTAGTTTTAGCCCTTTTAAAACATGCATCCCTTCTTCATCCCCATAGATTGGACTTTGACATTTTCTTCCATATAGTGCTTCATATGGTGTCATTTGTATACTGCTATGATAATGGTTATTATAAGCAAATTCAATCAAGGTAATATATTCATCCCATACACCTTTGAACTCTATCACATAAGCTCGAAACATGTCTTCAAGTGTCTAAATTGTCCTTTCTGATTGCCCATATGTCTGAGGATGAAAAGCAGTACAACTTGGTACCCAATGCTTGTTGCAAACATTGAGATGCAAATCTTGGATCTCGATATGATACAATGGACATTAGAACACCATGTAATCTGACAATTTTATCCACATATTTCTTAGCTAAGTGGTTAAATGAACTACCCTATTGAATAGGCAAAAAGTGAGCTGACTTAGTTAGTCTATCAATGATCACCCATATAACATCATTCTTCTTTAATGTCATCGGTAACCCATACACAAAGTCCATAGTTATTCTTTCTCATTTCCATACTGGAATCGTCAATGGTTTCAATTTTCCAGCTGGTGCTTGATGTTCTGTTTTGATTTGCTAAACATAGGCTGCTACATCTTGTTGCATTTAGGCCACCAAAAATGAGATCACAAGGTATTGTACATTTTCATCATTCTTGGATGCATGGCCTATAGAGCATTATGTGTTTCTTTTAGGATTTCTCTTTGCAAGTTGTCAACATTAGGCACACAAATATGAGAATGCAACATCAAGGCATCATTTCAAATATCAAAATCACCATGTCTTCCCTATTTTACCATTTTAATCATTTTATGTAACTTTAGATCCTTTCCCTATGCTTCTTTAATTCGATCAGGCAACATTGATCTCACTTGAAAAGTAGCAATCAATACCCCATTCTTTTGTATGTTTAGTTCCATATTCATAGCTTGTAATTAAACTAAATAAGACAATGGAAATACCTGTAAATGAGCTACATCACTTTTTGATTTCCTGCTCAAATCATCAACAACCACATTTGCCTTCCCTGAGTCATACTTAATGGTACAATCATAATCCTTTGGCAGTTCTAACCACCACCTCTGTCTCATGTTTAATTCTTTTTGGCTCATCAAATGCTTCAAGCTCTTGTGATCTATAAATATCTGAAAAGTTTCTCCATACAAGTAGTGTCTTCATATTTTCAAAGCAATCACAATGACAATAAGTTCTAGGTCATGTATTGGATAAGATAATTCATAAGGTTTCAGTTATCTAGATGCATATTCAATTACCTTGCCATGCTGCATAAAAACACATCCCAAACCTTGATGAGAGGCATCACTATATACTGCAAATCATCTATTACTAATAGGAATGGCTAACACTGGAGTTGATGTCAATCTATCTTTTAATTCATCAAAACTCTCCTGACACGCTTTAGACCATTGAAATGGTACATTTTTCTGAAGTAACTTAGTTAAAGAAGTAGCTACAAGTGAAAATCCCTCAATAAATCGACGATAATACCCAGTTAGTCCTAAGAAACTTCAGACTTCTACAACATTCTTTGGGGTTTTCCATTTTACTATTGCTTCAATTTTTTCTGGATCCACCTCTATGCCCTTTTCAGAAACTATATGTCCTAAAAATATCAAATGGTCAATCCAGAACTCACACTTGTTTAATTTAGCAAATAGCTATTTTTCTCTCAAAATTTGCAACACAATCCTTAAATGTTGTTCATGCTCCTATCTGCTCCTTGAATACACCAGTATGTCATCAATGAACACAATTACAAATTTGTCTAAGTAAGGCTGAAACACTTTATTCATAAGAGCCATAAACATTGCTGGTGCATTTGTCAAACCAAATGGCATCACTAAAAATTCATAATGCCCATACCTGGTTCAAAATGTTGTCTTTGGTACATCTGAGTTAGAAATTTTGAACTGATAATATCCTGATTTTAGGTAAATTTTAGAAAACACTTGTGCTCTTTGTAACTAGTCAAACAGATCATATATCTTTGGTAAAGGATACTTGTTCTTCACAATGACCTAATTTAATTGTCTGTAATCAATACACAACCTCATTGTCTCATATTTCTTTTTAACAAATAATACTGAAGCATCCCATGGTGACACACTTGGTCTGATGAATCCCTTTTCAAGTAGTTCTTGTAATTAAGTCTTTAATTCTCTCAACTCAGTTGGAGCCATCCTATAAGGTGGTATGGATATCGGTGCAGTTCATAGGATGAGCTCAATTATGAATTCTATCTTCCTATCAGGTGGCAAAGTAGGTAAGTCAACTAGGAACACATCTAGAAACTCATTCACCAGGAAAATATTCTCAAGTAATTCATTTGTTAACCTTGTGTCTAACACATGTGCCAAATAAGCCTCACAACCACTTTAATCATGCGAAAAGCCTTAATAGCAGAAACTAGACATGTAGGTACAATTTACCTTTCCCCTTGAAACATAACCCCTGTATCATTTGGAGATTCTAGCATAACTTCTTTAGTAAAACAATTCACTATTGCCTGAGATTTAGATAACCAATCCATACCCAGTATCACATCAAATTCACGTACTGACAATAGTACTAGATCAGTATTCAACTCAACGTCATCAATGTGAATAAGACAATCACAACATACCTTATCCACAATCGTCACATCTCTCAGAGGAGTACTAACACAGATCAAAACCTAAAGGTTTATGCTTACTATATAATTATGATGCCATGTTCAATGAAATGAATGAATGTGTGGAGTCAGGATCAATTAATGCATTGACTTCTAAATCATGGAGAAAAAGTTTACCAGTGATTACTTTTGGAGCAGCAATAGCTTCTTACCTAGTCATGGCAAATACTCTAGCCTGTGTCGGGGGTCTAAAAAACTCTGACCTTATGATCAGCTCATACCATGGCCAATTATGGTTATTCGACCTCTGCCTTTGCCTCTACTAAATGATACTCCAACTCCACTTGCCTTTAAAACTTCAACTATGGGCTCTGATGTAGCTCTGCCTCTGCCTTCCTTTGACATTCTAGATTTTTCAAGATAATCTTTAAGCATATGATTAAGAGACCCACAAAAGTAGCAACCCCCGATCAATTTTCTACATTCACCCATATGTTGCCTGCCACAATGTACACATAAGGGTTGTTGTTGCATAATTTGACCTTAATCTCTACCTGCATAAGACGAAAGTCCTACTCCTCTGCCTCTATAACTAGAGTAACCACCCCTAGTACTGGACTATGATGACATATAATCTCCATGTTTACCTTTTTTTTTTTGGATAAAATCCCCCAAAAACTCAGTAGGCCCTCTTTTTACTCATTGCACCATCTTTTCTTTTTCTAATCTTTTCACCCTGATTGCAACAGCTTTTAGTTTGGTATAACTTTCAAGATCTGCAGTTGTGATCTTACTTTTGATCTCATATCTCAGTCCCTCTTCAAATTTTCAACATTTGTCTTTATCAATGGCTACCATGAAGGACGCATAATGTGATAATTGATTGAATTTTACCTCATATTCAGTTATATTCATTTATCCCTACTTTAGGTTCAAAAACTCTCTTCTTTTATCATCTTTATATACTTCTGGCATGTAATTGTTATTGAACTCACGAAGAAAGTCATCCCATGTAAGCACTAGAGGCTGGGCATCACTTCCTGGAATGGTTTCCCACCAATCATATGCATCCCCCTGGAATATCGACACTGCATAATCAAACTTTTCTTCTGGTATGCATTTCATAAGGTTCAAAACTATTTGTGTTCTTTTTAGCCATGTATCTACCACTGATGGATTTGTTGTACCACTGAAGTCAACTACACCCTATTTTCTTAATTTATCATACCTTCTCTCTCTTTTAATTTTTTTACCCTACACTATTGGTTCACCAATTCTATGTTGTGGTTGACTATGAGATATGTGTTGTGCATGAGAATGTGTAAGAGATCTAACTCTGTCAGCAGGTTGATCTCTTAATGGTTGGCATGATGCTTCTATGGAACACAAATCGGCTGACTCCTCTCTCCTTAGTGAACCATGGGTACTACCATGACTACCTTTTGCTAATTCCCTATAGACATATAAGACTATGCCATATGATAATGCTAAACAGTGCAAAAGTCATGTCAGGTTCATATGTATGTCCTTACGGAACCTATCCTTGCTCTGATACTAAAAACTATAACAACCATTTTCATTGACAAAACTCATAGCATTCATGTCCAACATACATATGCATAAAGGTTTTATTCATCATGCATACACAATCAAACATGTATTTAATGTACATATATGTCATCTAATGTCAAGACTAGTGACCATAACTAGTTCCTATCTAAATGTTTGTACATGACACAAAGAGAGAGAGAAAGAGTTGGAATTCAGCCAACGACCTGTGGTTCATATGTGTTAATGCAAAATTCTAAGCACCAAAGTATCCAATCCCTATTCTTCAGTATCTGAAGAATATAAATGTGATTTAGTGAGTCGCGACTCAGAGAATAAAAATAATAATCAAATTCTTATGGCACAACCAATATAAGAATATCATCAGGATATATTACAAGTATAAAAATTGACTATGCAAGTGCAAGTGCAATAGATTTATTTTTGTGTCATGACCTTGGAAGGCAAACACTACTCTCGAGAATTCATGTGATTCAAGTGACATTTGATTTTGCTAGCCAGCATGTAACAAGTGATTCATTTGATCAATAACATGCGCTAATGGGACCTATTGGTCCATCTTCCACGTGATTAATAACATGTGCCAATGGGACATATTAGTCCATCTTCCACGTGATTTGTAAGTGTTTGACAAGCTGGTCACAATGTCCTTTTAGTTCCAAATGCAAGTGTTCATAACAATGGTATACCGAGTAATCATTGAGACCATATATTTCTCACTTGACTTGTATTCAGATGTAAGAGGTAACAATTGAATCACATATACATGTAATAGGACATAATCACATCATAAAATTATCACACATATAGACATTGGAATATAATTATCATTTTTACTCACCTTTTGATGTGACCATCCATTATGGTAGGTTTGGTTCTCTCTCTAGGGCTTCCTCAAAGTTTTGAGATCCTAACATTTGATACATAAATGGTTATAAGTATGTCAAAATAATTATGAATGTATGGTATGCAACTATGGCATGATTCATGCAAGTGGGCCAAGTGTTTATGCATATTTTCCTTATATGGCAGCCTGAGCTAGCTACACTCTCACAATAATACCACTAGATATACTTATCCAAATTACTTGATTCTTTTTTTCAAACAAGCTAGACATATAATGAGATAACATATTCAAATCCCAGGCCAATATCAGACACAAAAAATGTGGCAAATTTTTAAATTTTTCCCCGTTGCAATGTCATCTTAGTCTGAGTAGGTCTTATATTCCTGGGTGTATCTCAAATTGTATAAATCCAATTGTAATAATAATCTACCATCAATTAAAAAACATATAAATTAACATTTTTCATGTTTTACTCATTGTCTAATTCAGTATATAAGTTCACCAAAATAATGGACCAATCTCAGGATGAATAGGTTTGTAACATATTGACAAACAGTCATGATGAAGGGACAATATGTCAACAACCATGCTGGATTTGGCAAAAATATTTTTTAGGAATGTAGATCATATATAAATATACAACTTTCAATTTTTAGATCATCATCAAATTTTGAATCTATGGCCATTTAATTCTTGGAAAACATAATTAAAAGAAAGGTGGGGTTTCATCTAGGTATAAGTTCAGTCCCAATCAATGAGCCATATCTCTTTCTACACAACAAATAAATCAAAAATGCTTTACAGGTATTTATAAGGGATATAACCCTACAAATTTAATGTTTTACGCTTTGTCAAAATCAGAACATAAGGCCATCAAAATATAAGAAAACAAAAAGATTGAGGTCATCTCAGTTGGTTGTGAACCAGCCCTAATGAAGGAGCCATAACTCCTCACACACACCAAATCCAACAAAACTGTTTCATATGCATTTATATGGGATATGAAGCTACAACTTTTATATTTCTTACTTTCCCTAATTCCTCTTCTAGGGTTATGAAATCATAGGTACAAAATCCTGCTCTAACAGTAAAATCCAACACAAACAGCTCTTGCT
Organism: Omphalea diandra; assembly: GCA_949677035.1. Taxonomy (NCBI): domain Eukaryota; kingdom Viridiplantae; phylum Streptophyta; class Magnoliopsida; order Malpighiales; family Euphorbiaceae; genus Omphalea; species Omphalea diandra. The sequence goes on from CATIWR010357268.1 coordinate 25,190, forward strand.
CTCTTGGATTTCAATTTCCATCCAAGAACTCTACCTCAATTATTCAATAATTCTCACTAACCTTGCATGATTAACATGTCATGAGAGGTTAATTTTGGTTGAGAAGAAGATAAATTAACTTACCTATTATCCTAGAATTAGAAAACCTTAGGACTCTTTCCTAGGCAGTCCACACTTCTTCCTCTCCTTCTTCTTCTTCTCCCTTTCTTTCTTTCTTCCTTAGTTCTCTCCCTTTCTTTTGCTATAACTCACATCTAACCCCTTAATTTTGATCCTAATGGGTCAAAAATTCCATTTGTAAGCCTATTGCAATAAGACAAAATCATGGTGTTGCATTCCTATTGGTTGGAAGTTCACTTTCCTCTTTTAGTCCCTCATCTTCAGTCCTTAAGCACTTCTATCCATCTACTAATTCCTAGATGTTCCTTATACTTTAAAATAAGCTCTATAACACCATTATTTATGATGCTATAAAAAGCACACAATATAAAATAATTTGTCATGCAACTATACAAACACTACATATATGTTCAAGTGTCCCAAATGCAACGGTGCAAGTGTTATTGTCGTGCTTCCACAATTCACATCTCTAAATGATTTTTTATCTCATGCACATGTTCATGTGGGATTTCATATCATTTATGCAATGAATATGTTCATGTCATAATGCCAATGAATGTGGATGGGGATGTTATAGAGCCTAAGGAACAAGAGTCCAAGGAGGAGCACCATCCCTAAAACCTCAAGTTCAAACTCTTCCCTCACCAAACCTTACCCCTTTATGTTGCATATTTATTTTATTCCCATTGTCTTTGCTTTTAAAAATAGCTAATGTAATAGACAACATTTTTATTTGTAATAAATAGTTAACTTTTTATTTATTTGATTCTTTTTTACTCTCTTTTTTAATTGTTATTGCTATTACTATCTGTTTCTTTTTTATAATGATAAAGAGGGAGAAGGATATCGGTATAACAAAAATGTCAACTTAATATAGAGAAAGATATAATAGAATGTGAACTCAATATGGAAAAGAATAATGGTGCAACATAAAAAGTGAACTGATTATAATAATACATGTAATATGAGCTTAAGGGGAAGTAATATGAAGATATTGATATAGTGAGTAACATGAACATATTGATAATGCTAGTAATATGAACAAGTTCATATTGCTATTGCTATGAACATATTGATATAATGTGTGCACTTATTGGTAAATCAAATTGTTTGAACATAATGATGTGTTTTTTTTACTTTATTATATGATGCATACCTATTTGTTTTATAAGATTGATAGGCCACATCTTGTTTTAATGATCATAAACACATATATGAGCTAACCTTTGTCTAAGTTATCTGTGTTAATTTTTATAGGTACATTAATTCATTAAACCATGATGATTAGAGAAAGAGTTATGTTGGAAAACTCTAAGCACTTATAGAGCAAAGATCAAGTAAACTAAGCTTGATAGACCAATAAGTGTTGCCATAATTTAACAGCATTGTGGCTTTAGTAACGAGCGTTGAAGGAACATAGAAGGTGTTCGAATATCACCCTAACAATGAGTAAGTCTTTTAGATTTCATAATAGGCATTGTCCTCTACTATAATAAGCATTGGATAACTCAATCACATGGTTATAGATATTGAACTTTGCAATGAGCATTTAGGTTTTTCATTTTTACAATAAGCATTGGACTAAGTGGCTTGAATTGAGCAAACTCTTAAGATCTCGAAACGTGCATTGAAAAAATTTCCTAATTTAAGCTAAAGTTTTTGGACACTTCAACAAGATACTCCTAATAGAACAATAGGCATTGAGGGTTTTTCAACGGGCATTGGAAGTTCACTAACAGCCATTGATGTACTATTAAAGATCTTAGAAAATATAACATTAAGTTCACATCTTCCTCAAAATCTACAACAAGCATTACTCAAATCTTAATAGGGATTGATTTTGAAGTCTAATAGGCATTGAGAATTCCTTACTACCATTGAAGATTAGTTGAATAAAAAAACAAGAAAGTCAAAAAAGGAGCATTGAGGCAAACTTCTCTCTAACAACTAGCTTTAATGGGCATTTTATCAGTATCAATGGCTGTAAAAGTTGTATTTTGCTTGACAATCACCCGTTTTCAATATATCAATGATGGTTGATGACTCAACAATAGGCATGGAGAATTTCCAATAGGCGTTGGGTGTCTACATCTATGACATGAAGTGACAGTCTTCTTTTTAACGACTAGTTCTTTGTTTCAACCTATAAAAAGATCCTATCTCAAAATAAATAAATAGAGAAAATGTTCCATTAAGAAATTATTTTATTATAAAAGATATTTTTAAATATAAAGGGTAAATTAAGAGTCATCTAGCAAACAAAAGAAGATCATTGTTAAAGCTTGCAAGTGTTATCTTTAAAAATAGAGTTTGAAGAACAAGCTTTCCAGACATTCTCTCATTACTCTTAACTAGATCAAACATACTTTGTTAGCATACTTTAAAGTATTTTATTGCTTGAGTGAGAGTATTATCCTTCTCTTTAAAGTTGTAATTTTTATTTAAGGAAACCCTTGGTTAAGAGATATTAGGAGATCCAAAAATCATACTTTATGAAAGGTTTAATGTAGTACATGGAAACTACTTTCGGATAAGGTTTTAGTAGCACCTATAAGTCTACCTGTAATGGCTTGGTAGTGTTCAAAACCTACTATTGCAAAGGTCATTGATAGCTCTTAAAGCTATCATGATAGTGAAGGCTATAGCATGAATACTTAGGAGAAGATGTAGGCAAATTTTGTTGAACCTATATAAATCTCTTATATTGATTATTCATTATTTATGCACTTAGTTTTTATTTTCAATTACTTGCCATTGCCCCATTCAACTACCTTTCTAAGGCCCCAAGGGATAACACATAAGATTTTGAGTCCTCTCCCAAGGAGCTCTAAAATAGCATGTCATGTTAAGGGCATCAATGAGAGTACCTCTAGCCATTAGGGAAGGTTAGGATATTAAGGAAGGTGGGAAGGCATTCATAATCCCTACAAAGCCTAAGCCTCAAATCATCAACCAACATAAAAGAAGAAAGGAAAGGAATGGGATCCTAAGGTATCAAACCATCCCATCATTCATACTTATTATTACCTAAAATCAAAAAATAAGAGGAGTGTCAAGCTACTTATAAAGTTGGACTAGCATCTTTTATGGTGATGAAAACTAAAGAAACCTAAAACTTCAATTCTCAATACAAATGGCCAATGAAATAAGGAGAATCAAAAGGACATGAGGAAAAAATCATCTCATTCTCCTATGAATTCCAAAAACATAAAAAAAAGGAAGGAAAAAACTTAAGATAGAGAAATTAGGTGCATGAAAGCATAAATTTATGGTGATCATTATCTGCAAAATGAAGAATAAAAGGTCACATGCATTATAACCTACCTTATTTTTATTGTTGGAGGCTCATAAACCACTAAAAGAACCACAAAAACATAAAAGATCAACACAAAACTAAGTTAACAAAAACTATTACATGAGTTACACAATGGGGTTGTACAGACTAACTGGTGGTTTGTACAATCCTCTTAGAGGTAATGTATAGACAATATTATTGTTTGTACAATCCGCTAAGATTGTAAGAACTTGAAAATGAACAAACTAAAAAAGTATAAGATGGGGAGAAGGAAGAGGAGTCCTTAGATGCACTGTATACTATTTCTTACTCGTTTAGGCACTTTGATATGAGAAGAATCCTTGGAATGCTAAGGAATATGATGTAAAAGTATGGCATAATGCTTACTTTCTATCTTGAATCCTTTATAAGAGTGTTGGGTTTTATCTTTTCTATGTAAAGGTGAGGTTTTTTAGGGTTCATAAATTGATTGTAGTAGAAATTACCATGGTTTCCAAGCATCTCCCTCTTACTCAATGGGAGGTGTATTTATTAAGGTAAAATGGGCACACTTGAGCTTAATGGCTTACGTTACACCCAATTCCAGACCTCTTAAGTTATTTGGGATGATCATACAACCATTTAGGGTTTAATGGTTAATTATTTTAAAACCTTCTTACTATTGGGTTTAAGGGGATTTTTGTATAGCAATATAAAGGGTTGTAAAAACCTTTTCAACTGGTTGTTCAACAATCTATGTTAGCTTACAACCAACAATCCCTTATCCCAAATGGCTTTCAAGGTTTTGGTTTAATGGGAGGTAGGTTTGATTCAAGGCTTTCTCAATGCTTTTAATCATTCCTTATGCATTATGTCCCTTATTCTTTAGGAAAAAATAAAGCAATTTTATCCTCATCTAGTTTGCATCCTAAAACCCAAAATCTAGTGCTTACAATTTGGCTCCGACTTTGTGGGGCTTGGAAAATAACATTTGAGAAATGACCATTGAACAAGACACAATAAAAACACATGCACACATACACATATACACATAAACATATGTTGTAATGACCATATTCATATTAGCTCTGATACCACTAAATGTAATAGCCATTTCATATTTGCTCTGATACCAATAAACTGTAATGATTGTATTCCTATTTATAAATCATGTTGCTCTGATACCACTAATTGTAATAACCGTATTCATATTAGCTCTGATACTAATAAATGTAATAACCATGTTCATTTACAAAACTCATACTATTCATGTCCACAATCTGTAATGCTACAATCAGTACCTATCAGAGCATTCAACATCCGGGATTTACCCGTCGGCCCCGCGATGTCATGCACATTAGGATTTGCATGTCTGCCCTGCGTATGCTTGAGCCCTATCTGATACCAAAACTGTAACATCTAAATTCATTTGTCAAACCAATAATTATGATACCCATTGTTCTCATTTGTAAATCAGCTTTGATACCACAAATTGTAACGTCACAACGTGGCTACAGTTGGTACCTATTAGAGCACTCAACATCTGGGATTTGCCCGTCGGCCCCATGATGTCATACACACCAGGATTTGCACGTCTGCCCTATGTGTGCTTGAATCCTCTGATACCACCAACTGTAACTATCGTCTTCAGTTGAAAATCATGGCATTTCATATTCAGAAATGCATACACATTAAGGTTTATTCATCATACATATATAATCCCATATGTATTTAATGTGCACATGTGTTAACTAATGTCAGGACCAGTGACCATAACCAGTTCCTATCAAATGTATGTACATGATGCAAGGAGAGAGAGTTGGAATTCAGCTGACGACCTGTGTTCCATGTGTCTTTATGTAAGACTTTATGCACCAAAATGTCCAAACTCTATGCTTCAGTATCTGAAAAATAATTGCGATTTGGTGAGACGCGACTCAGAGAATAAAAACAACAATCAAATCCTCATGGCATGATCCATAATCAAATATCATAAGATAAATATAACAATTGACTATGCAAGTGCAAATGCAATATTTTTGTTTTTGTCGTGACCGAGCAAGGCAAACATTGCTCCCGGGATATTCATGTGATTCATGTAACATATGATTTGGGACCTATTGGTCCATCTTCCTGTAATTTGCAAGTGTTTGACAAGTCAGTCACAACGCCCCTTTTAGTTCCATATGCAAGTG
>CATIWR010357286.1:0-105196 GCA_949677035.1 Omphalea diandra
ATGTGGATGGTTCACTCATTCACTATTCAATATATAAATGCAGAACTTTGGCAAGAACTCCTGTTTACCTTGATAGTTAATCGAATATGATGACACGTGAATGATTTATTTGTTAAGTATTCAAATTTTCTTTTTTTTTAACTAAAGAGATTTTTAAGGATAGAGTTTGAAAAATAAAATATTTAGAACAGAGTTTGTATACTTGGATAGGCACTGGACGAAGATTGGGTGTGGGATCCAACCAAAACTCTGTCATGTAGGCATGCCTTTTTCTTCTCTTAAAAAACTACCTACACTGGATACTAGATTTCAGTCTTACTTTCTCTCTTTTTTTTTTTTCCAACAGTAATTTTTACTTTCTTCAAGTTTTGAAAAACAGTTATATTTATTTGGAATTTCGTTTTCATGTTTTACGGTTAATTATTCGAGAGAGTGTGACAAACTGTTAGAGTTTGTAAAAAAAAAAAAAAAAGAAAAAATAAAAGCTCACATGAGAGGAAAAAAAGACGATTGTATGGGCTTTATGTATTTGTTAAATGTGTGTGTAAATCATGTAAATATTAACGTAAAAATAAAGGAAAATCAGAAAAAAAAAATATTTTTAATAAATTCTCAAAATTTTAGATATTATATTAACAAAGAGAAGTTGAATTTAAGTTATACTAAGCATTTTAAGAGTTTAAATACTAATAAAAATTTTATTAGTTATTGTTTAATAATAAAAATAAAGCTGTAGAAAGTCATTATTCATTACCGTGTTCTCTCTCTATTCTATAATAGATGTTGACTCTATTTTATAATACATGTTATCTAAGGTTTTGTATATATATTAAGAGTTGTATTTAATAAATACTATTACATAAATAAAAGATTATGTTACCCTTAATTAATTATTTTTATAAATTATTGTATACTCTTCAAAAAAATTATTATTATGAAAGAGAAAAAAGTAAAATTAGAAAAAATTAATTAATATTCATAAATAATTGTAAAATATCATGTATTATAAAAGAAAAATTTCTCTCTAAAACTATATTTAATTTGAAACGGAAAAAGTTTTTTTTTTGTTTTCATAGTTTAGCTATGTTGATATATTTTTCTTATGAGCTTTGCTAATTATCATGTGATTTTTTTTTCTCTGACAGATAAAAGGAAGAACTATCAGAGGAGTTTCATGCAATTTCATGATTTACTAATTATTATATATATTCCTTTAATTTATGCAAGAGCAAGATAATATATTCTTTTTAAAACCATATCTAATTTAAAACGGATAAAATATATATATTTTTTTCATAGTTTAGCTATATTGATATATTTTCTTATGATATTTCCTAATTATTATGTGATTTTTTTTCTCTGACATATAAAAGGAAGAACTATCAGAGAAGAGTTTCGTTCCATTTCGTGATTTACTAATTATTATATATATTCCTTTAATTTATGCAAAAGCAAGATAATATTACTTATTAGTGTAAATTTTGTATTTATTTCGAACATTAAAAGACATTTTATAGTGGTAAGAATTAACAAGTTCTATTTTATATCATCTTTCTTTTATTATTATTTTTTTTCATTAACAATTGAGAGGAATTTTTAAAAGCCAAAATATCTTCACTATGTACAAATACATTCTTTTCAAGTAATTTGGTACTCATCTTACTCATTTGTCATAATCTGTATTTTAAAATGTTCTTCAAGAATTTATATAATAAAAGTTTTTAAATAATTTTTTTTACTTGAACTTAAATACAAATGTTACTTATCATATTGACAATATCATTATCATAAATATTAATATTTGTCAGTGAATCTATTTGCTACATATGTCAATACTATATATTTTTTTTTAAAAAAAAGTGATAGTTTCGATATTATTATTTTTCTACGTAAAAATATATTTTTTTGTGTATTACTATTTTATTAATTTTTTAAATTTAATATAATAATAATCATTAAAATTACAAAAATTTAAACGGCGGGAAATGACCAATTAGATGAAATTCTGGTTCTGTAAAACGGATGGCATGTGATCATGTTAGTTGGATGTACAGGTCGATTAGTTTACCAAAGGCCCAAATGATTGATTGATTGAGTCATTTTATTGTGATAATGATATGATCTGCCATTCGTCTTCATGTTCTGTTGCATTAACATAGCCCAGCTGACAACACTGTTCAAATATAGCCCAATGTTAAAATATTCTCTTCTAGTTGTCATGTATTTGATAAAAAATTAAAAAGAAAATATGCTATTAAAAATTTTAAATATTTTATTAATATCATTTATATTTAATTCTTAAATTTTTTATAAAAGTTTTAATTCATTATTATTGAGCTTTTTCTTTAAAATATATTTATTTATTAATAATTAATACTTTTTATTTTTCTTACATTAATAAAATTGATATCATTATTACTTTTATCAAAAATATATATCGTTCCCAATACAATTTCAAATGATTCTTTTTAAATTCTTTCAATAATTAATTGTTAATTCATAATATGTTGTTTTCCAGTTGATCATCATATATATAAAATTATTGAAATTATTTTAATATTTTATTTAATTATCAAAATCAATTAATGAGAATTTATTAACTAATTTTCGTACTAAAAATTAATGATGAATTATCAAATTTCTTAAAACTAGTAAAATATAAAGATTAATTTTAAAATTTAAAATAAAAGTAATATAAAAATATTAAATTACTCGCTCATCACATGGGTTAGTAATTGACTATTCAATAAATCTGAAGTACTTAAGAATATGAAATTTATTGAAATTTTTAGATAAATCATATATTTATGGGTGTAATGTGGATTGCATTCATGTTTGCATAATTATAGGTTATGGGTTGTATTAGTCAAATTTCATGCAGCTCCTGTATATAATGCTCTAATATGATTTCTTAATGCATAAAAAAAATGATATTTTTGGAAGTTCGCTTGCTTGGCACCCACAATTAGCCATGATGGTTCGTATGTGTAATTCTCTCCCTAAAGATAGGCTTTTTACATCCCTAAGCAAAGGATTTTTGGCTTGTGATTCGTGGGTGACAGCCTAAGCTTGTTGTTAACTTGTTTAATAAAGGTTCCCTTAATTACACCAACATATATTTAATTAACTAGTTTTAGTTGATTTATTTTTCTTTATAAATATTGAATGCTGTGGCAGTGTTGATGTTTTAGTGCCGATTGGACTTGGTCTGTCTTTCCTTACAAACCATATTGATCTTATTTCTGTTACTTTTCATGCCCAGATTAAGAAAGGGAGAATTAGTTAATGACAGGTGGCAAATGCCCAATACCACCCCATACTACGTGCTGCCTTACAAGCCTCCATCATATTAATTTTAAAGATGATGAACTCTAATTATCAAATAGATAATATAGCATTTACAAGTCTTTCCCAAAAATGAGGAGGAGAGCTTATAAAAAGAAACAATGACAGATAAAACCGATTTTTGTGCATCAAAATCAGGTGAATTTTGCAAGACGACAAACTAATATTAAGGAAAGCAATAAGAGAAATCAAGCCAACCGCTATTTGCATTTGTTCTTGTCTCTCTTCCTCCTCCTACCTATTACAGACATTTCTTTTGGCCTGCCTATCTGGTTTGCTCACCTCTCTTGAATTGCCATGGAAGGTGTCCCAGAAATCTCAGCTTCTTCCTGGTACTTGTCTCCTATCCTTTTCAGCCTTTTTAGCTTCAGGGTTTTGAAATTAACAGTGAGTTGTTGATTTTATATATTTCTTTTTTTTTTTTCTTTGGTGCATTCTTGTTTCTCTTTGTATTGGATTTTTGAGCATGCATTGATTTGCATTGTTGGTTTTAGATGCTTAAACCTATCATGTAACGCAGATGTGAGTCCTGGTTACGCAACTGCATTAAAACTCAGTAGGAGAGTTTTACCGTTTAGTTGTTTTATCAGCTCAAATCCGGATTAACCCCATAATCAAAGGTATAGGAAACTGACGGTTTGACAAAAAATAATGAACAATTGCACATTTGTTCCTTTATTTCTGTCACGTCCTTACCTGAAGTATTACAGATGATGTTGTAATTGCTATCTGTGATCTCTAGCAATTTTTGATCTTTGTGATATTTCATACATGCAATTTTTTCGAGCTGCTCTGGGATTTGCTTGTCATATTCATTTGAAATTTGTTAGAGGGGAAGAGGGGTGTCAACAATTGAACCCTTCACCTTGTGCGCTATGCGCTATGATTAAGGGTATGCGCCGGAGGGATAAAATCAGAAATTCAAAAATTTGTATTCCATAATAATTCGGTATTCTCATGTTTTGCGCACACTCGTAGCTATGAGTCGGACACTAGATTCCAGTGGCAATTTTTTTAATTGATACAGAAGCTTTATATTGGCAGCAATGGTTCTCAGGGCTCCGCAACAGAAGATCAAGAGAAGGCAACATTTATTTCTGTCGCAGGCAAAGCATTAAAGCGATTTGGGTTCTCTGATTCTTTGTTGACTCACGGTATGGTACTAGAAATCTTTCTATGTCTAGCCAAATATTCTCGTCTTTAATTCCTCATTGTCATGCATATGTACTAGTGCTGATGCTAGACTTTGTATCAGACATGAGATCTTTCAATGCAGAGGAGGAAGATGGTGAAGAAAAATCATCGCCAAGAGGGGTTTTAGAAGACTGCTCAAGTAGCTTAGAATCTGAAAGACAATACAAGGAAAGCACTTCAAATAGCTCAGAATCTGAAACAGCTTCTAGAGCTAGCACTTCAGGCTCAGAAGGCCACTGGCGTGACTTCTTTCGCGGATTGAAGAAAGGAGCTGCAAAGCGCATTCAGACCTTCCCTCCTCCAAAGAAACATGCACATGGCCCCAGGCTCACTAGAAGTAAAACCAAAAGAATTAGAGAGGAATTGATTCCGGTTATGGGTTCTCCTTTGGATTCAGAATTCTGCTGTTTCAAATCTTCATGGAAGAACTTTGCATTCTCAGAAATCCAAGCTGCAACTGACAATCTCAGCCATGGTTCGGACCTCTTTGATTATGTTGTTCATGTATTATTAATTTTTTACATGAAAAGGTTTAATTCTGTACAGAAAATTTGATTGGACAAGGAGGCTATGCTGAAGTTTACAAAGGGAAATTAGAAGATGGACAGCTCGTTGCGATAAAAAGGCTTACTAGAGGTTCTCCAGAAGAGATGACTGTTGATTTTTTGTCTGAGATTGGAATTATGGTTCATGTTGACCATCCTAATATTGCTAAACTGATTGGCTATGGGGTAGAAGGAGGGATGCATCTTGTGCTTCAGTTGTCTGCCCATGGGAGCCTGGCATCTTTACTTTACGGTTTGACCATTACTTAGAAGACTAAAACATTCATATCCTTACAACTTTCCTGCTGAATTTATTTCTTATCACATGCTTGTAGGCCCAAAGGAAAAACTGAATTGGGGAATCAGGCATAAAATTGCTGTAGGAGCTGCTAAGGGCATTCACTATCTGCATGAAGGCTGCCAAAGGAGAATAATCCACAAGGATATCAAGGCGGCTAACATATTGCTTACTGAGGATTTTGAGCCTCAGGAAAGTATTCGCAACCTGAAACTTTAAGCGAATCCAATGCCAACATCTTTGTTTATCACATGAATGTATGGCTCAGTTTAGAAGTTCATAATTGGTGCAGGTTTCTGATTTTGGGCTTGCAAAGTGGTTACCTGAGCAATGGACTCATCATACTGTATCAAAAGTTGAAGGCACTTTCGGGTTCGCAATCCAAAACTTTCATTTGGTTCCTGAAACATATTTTACCCAATAATTTACCTCATTTCCTGTCATCATGACAGTTACCTCCCTCCTGAGTTCTTCATGCATGGCATAGTAGATGAAAAAACAGATGTTTATGCTTTTGGGGTATTGCTATTAGAGCTGATTACTGGGAAGCAAGCAATAGATAGTTCTCAGCAAAGCCTTGTGATGTGGGTATGTATAGACTCTTTGTTTTGCCCCTATTCAAGTCTAGTATATATCACTGTCAAGAACTTGAACTTTTTCGAACGGTTGGCTGCAGGCGAAACCTTTGCTTATGGCCAACAAGATCAAGGAGCTAGTTGACCCAACGCTCGCAGGTGCCTACGATGAGGAACAGATGGAGTGTTTAGCCCTTACAGCTTCTTTTTGTATACATCAATCATCGGCGCAACGACCTCAAATGAATCAGGCATGTTTCTTATCATACATAGAAATGCAATCAATTCTGCTATCTAACAGATTATGCAGCACTTCAATCTTTTTTAGCTGGTCTGTTTTGTGTTTCAAACAGGTCGTTGAGATTCTGAATGGAAATGAGCACATTTTGGAAGAAGTAAAGGAGCTTCAAAAGTCCGTACACCAAAGAACGTACTCTGAAGAGCTGTTTGATGCAGATGAATACAACTCAACTAAGTATCTAAATGATATAAATCGTCATATGGAATTTGTTTTGAGCGAAGATGATGGAAGTGGGAAGATGGCAGAAGATTAGTTGAGCTAAACTGGAAGTTAAACCATGTTAATTTTGTCATCGGGTTAGGTTGAACCTATCTGGGTTCCTGATGACCTTGATCCTAGAAGCAAAAAATGGGGCTAAAAATCCACAAATTGGAGCCAAAGCTACAGGACTAAAACGTTTCCATAGAGGCAGAACGGAAAGACCAACGCAGTGCAGTCCAATTGATAATATTAACAGTTGGGCAGAGTACTAGTATAGGATATTTGTTTAAGTGTATAATTTAATTGTGTACTAGACATTTTGTGTGAAGAAAACCAGCAAAAAAACTTACTCCAATGATGCTTATACTTTTCCAGGCAACTCTCAACAATTAATGTTTTAAGAATTGAGCAATGCAAAATTCTGCGGAATAATTGAACTGTTTTTATTTCACTTGGTTGCCCATAGATTCTTCCATTTAATAACATGTCATGAAAAAAAAAAAAAAACCCATTAATCTTTGCCTTAGAATATACTTTTGATTTTAACTGTTCCTGATATTTAACAATTTTAGCTCCAAATAAGTTTAATAAGTTTCGAGAAAAATAAATTAATTGGCATTTCCATGGCATATTAAAGTAAATTATATAATAATTCTGAAATACTAAAAAATATATATAAATAAACTTATGTGTTTGTGTGTAAAAAAGCACTATTTTGAACTGTTTCAAGATGACTGAATAATTTTCCAGCTTATTATGTTATGTTATGTAGCATTAGAGTAAGGGCATTTTAGACGACAAATTTTAAACGCACGTCATGGTATTAAGGGGACGACGCTTTATTTATGACATGTCGTCCACATGGGCTTTCGACGACAGAACCTTATAAAGTTGCATTTGCCAATAGAGCTCCAATCCAATCCTCTATAACAATAATAAAGTTTCCCAGAAAATAATCTGCGTGGAAAATCATCAGCTCTGATGACTGCTATGGTCAACCGTCTCCAATTCCTGTTTTTGTCGTCGATCTGTTTGATGGTGCATAAAACAAGGTGCTATCCAGCAGGTTCATCTGGCTCCGTTATCGATCCTGCTAAGGTCAAACAGATTTCATGGAAGCCAAGGTCTCTGTCTCTCTCGCCATCGATTTCTTCAATCATTTTGATAAATTCGTAAGACAAAATTTAAAATTTTGATTAATATGCAGGGCATTTGTGTACCAGGGTTTCCTTACGGACTTGGAATGTGATCACCTCATCTCCCTGGTCGGTGCAGTGCTTCTTAGGAAACTATTATATTTCTTTTCTGAAAAATTCTCATATTTATGTAATTAAATGAATATAGGCCAAATCGGAGCTGAAAAGATCAGCAGTGGCGGATAATGTTAGTGGAAAGGGTAAGGTCAGCGAAGTTCGAACCAGCTCTGGAATGTTTATTCCTAAAGCTAAGGTTGCATCTTTTTTACTCTCTTTATTGCTATCTTGCCCTGTGTATGATTTATTATAGGCATTATCTATTTGGTTTCTGGTAGGCTAATTAGGTGCTAAATAACATGCCTTGTTGCCATCTTTTCTGTATTAATCGGCTCATTTGGAGGATGGAATAGCAATAGCCCCACTGGGAGAGCTTGACATTGTTATTAGTTTTGTGGGTGATAGTGGCTTTGTGGTATGGTATATTCTCAAATTCATCCAAATACAGAGGATGTGATATATTCGGAAATCCATTTGAATACAAAGGATGTACTTTTAATCCGCCCCGGCCTAACAGGGTTGGGGTTGCAGGCTAAAAAAACTTTTGGATTTTTTTATTAAAAAAGTTCAAAATTTTAAAATAAATTAGACTATATTTTTTCTTATTGAAACCCTTTCAATTAGACAAAAGAAAAAATATAGGCTTTGTAAATTTTTTTAAAAAATTTAGGGGCCCTAGGCGCATGCCTTAATGGCCTGCCCGCCTAGGGCTGGGACTGCTTTTGTTGTGATTGTATAGTTCTTTGTTTATCTTAGTACGTTTGCAGTCATGTGTAGTGTCATTTGTCATTCAGTTGTCTATGTGAGTAAAACTCAAGAATCTAGTTATGCACCTTGTTTGGTTATTTAGACTGAACCATTACGATTCGTTTCTTCTTCTCTTTTTCCCTTGCTTCATGAGTTATAACCCCATTGGACCTTGGCCGATTATGCTAAATTTTGTCTTGGTATTTTGATGGATTCTGGATAATGATCTTTCGTGTTTGGAACGTTTAGGTTTAGTAGGGCGTGAACAGCATAGAAATTAACTTATTTTCTATGATCATTGGATTCAGCGTTATGCAATACATGACTCCTTTTTACTTTATATGTTTTGTAGGATCCAATTGTTGCAGGTATAGAAGACAAAATTGCAACATGGACCTTTCTTCCCAAAGGTGCGTGATAATTGAAGCTTACCTATTTTAGTGAAAAGCCATCATTTCATACTCCTTCACTACCAGTTAATTATTATTTTGAGTTTTGTTTCTTAGAGTCATATATTGAGTTAGTTTTGAAGTCAAAATCACAACTTTTGGTTTTATATTTACTGTTGTAATTGGAGCTTATTTAGTGAAATACACATAATCACATCTCTTATTCCATATATAATGGTATAAAAATATGAAACTGAGTAAGCAAAGGTAGAAAAGGCGTTGCCTTGTGCTTTGCTAGTGCAATGTGAGGTCAAGGTCATTTGGCATGCATAAAATCGGAGCAATTCCAAATAAAATGCCTGCTCTTAGAATTTCCTTCAAATTTGGCCCTTTTGAGTTAGTCATGCGAGCCTCTATAAACTCTTTGTTCCAAAGGTTTGGTGGTCTGCTGAGATTGACTGTATATTTGGCGAGCTATATATTGTGATACCAAGGCATACAAAATAAAACTTATGAACTCCTATAGAAGAACCTTTGAAATTTTCTCCACTTTCAAACTTGTTTCGTGATTATGCACATTGATTTTGATGCAATAGACCTATTTGGCATTTAGGATTTTCATGCATTTTGGTTTCAAACTAATGGTTGTCTTGTGGAGATGCTAGGCACTTATGCTAACACATGTTGGATTCAAATGATGGAAGATTGTTTAGAATCAGCAGTTTCATAAAGATTTATGATCAAAGTTTAGGTGTGATAAGAATCCTAAACCATCATGTTATTGTAATAATACTAATACAGGGGTTTTAAATCGAGAACCTCAATCATACTGCTGTACTCCTTTGCCATCAGGGGGACAGGGCAAAAGTAGAATTGAAAAGAAGTGAAGACATCAAACACTTGAATCTATAGATAAATAACTTGATAAAGTTCCCAAAATTTCATTAGTGACAGAAGAGGGCAATGAAAATAACCCACAAGTTTAGTATTTTTGCTTCATAAGCAAATGGTTCAATCCCATCAAAGTTTCTACTGCTTTTTCTTTACAAGTTGTTTTTGATGGTGATTTATTTATCTGATGACTTATTCAGCCATAGATTCTCAAGTAACCTTACAGATTTTTCTTTCCTTCATATTCTTCTCTGGATGCATTTTTGCATTGATTGCTCCCAAAATTATTAACTGTGACTGGTCATGTAAGATTATTTAGAATGTATTTGAATATGTACCAATTATCTATTTTCTGATTACTCTTTGCAGAAAATGGGGAAGATCTTCAAGTTCTGAGATATGAACATGGGCAGAAATATGACCCCCACTATGATTACTTTGTTGACAAGGCTAATATTGCCCGTGGTGGGCACCGCATAGCAACCGTGCTCATGTATCTTACTGACGTGGAAAAAGGCGGAGAAACTGTTTTTCCCAATGCAGAGGTTTTTGCAAGTCCCTATTCTTAATTGCAGTGTCTTACTTGCAGTTGCTTGCACCCTATCCTTTTCCTTGAATTTGTCAGTACCTCATAATGGGTATGCAATTTGGTTTAGTCTCCTTATTTGATTTTCTCTCATAAGGCTTCTTAGTCATCAATGTGCATGACGCACACTACCTCAGTGGCACATCTATTATATGTAGGATAAGCCTTAGCATTTATTTTTTCTACTCTACTTTAGTTGTTCAATCATTTTAAATAATATGTTGAACTCAGAAATAATTGAGAAGCTAAAGCCATTGAGAGAATATTTGGACTACCTTAGGTTTAATAGTGTTAAGGAATATTGAATATTTAGCTATATTTATCAAAAAGCCAGTTCAAGTTAATGATCAATCTATAGATGGTGATTGGCGTTTGGGGGTGAGGAGAGGGGATTATGGACTACTTTCCTATAGTTAAACTAGATGGGACATCTTTTCATACAACAAACAAATTGCAACAGGAACCTCCACGGCGCAAAGCTACTGGAAGTGATGAAGATCTCTCTGAATGTGCAAGGAAAGGAGTTGCAGGTGAGCCAGTTGAAGTGCTTTCATAAATTGCATTTCTCTTGGTACATTTGTCTGAGTTAATGTGTTTTTGGTGTCTTCCTATCATTACATTGAAATACTCAGTGAAACCACGAAGAGGTGATGCCCTTCTTTTCTTTAGTCTCTACCCGACTGCCATTCCAGACCCAAGCAGTCTTCATGCTGGATGCCCAGTGATCGAAGGTGAGAAATGGTCTGCCACAAAGTGGATCCATGTGGACTCATTTAACAAGAACTTGGAAGCTGGTAGGAACTGTACAGATTTGAATGAGAGTTGTGATAGGTGGGCTGCCCTTGGGGAGTGCACCAAAAACCCAGAGTACATGGTAGGATCTCCAGAACTTCCTGGATATTGCCGGAGGAGTTGCAAGGTCTGTTAGCATAATACTAGGCTTTCCACGCGGAATGTCCTCATGGGTGTATGTTGCATTTAAGAGTCGGATCTTTTTGGTGGATTGTGTTCATATAATTTTGTTTTTAATAGTTAATCATGTACACATGCATAATAATGTACTACTACTATTTTGTTTTTTTATGTTAACACAGTTATTGATCTTTGAATGGTTTGGAAGTATCAACAACCCCTCATTCTGTGGCATTTATTTGACAAGCTGAGAACTAAATTTAACACATTTGCTTGAGTACATGTTTTTAGATTTGACTACAACGCTTTATAAAAATACTACTTGTTATTAGGACCACAATTCGTGATAGAGATCTCATATATATATATAGCATGTCAATTTGATATAAATTAATTAAACAACTAATTTTTGAAAAATAAAATTGTGATATTCTTAATTCTGCCATTTTAATTCTATGATTTAAAACTTTTGAATTTTCATATTATTATAATTTTTATGATTATAATGATAAAAAAAATACAATAAATATTAACTAAGTATCAATTTTTGAGATTCGTAAACTCATTGAATGATTCACTTTACATACACACACACACACGAACACATATAATTAGTATTTCAAATTTTAAAATTAGAAATACTAAATCTAGCATTATGCTTTTTCATTTTTATCAAATTTTTAGATTCAAATTTATTTTATTTTTAATATAATATTTTTAAGAATTCACCATTAAAAAAAGTTTGAGAATAAATTTATTTTAAAATTTTATTATTTATTAATTTTAGCACAATAGTATATAAAAGATGAAATAATTAATATTTACGATATTTTCTATTTTTAAATAATTTTATAATCTTATATTATTTGAGAAACACTTATTATCGATTTTTTCTCTTTTTTAAATTTATATTTCTTTTTTTATAGTACTGCAAAATCAAATACTCTTTCAATAATAAATATAGAAACATGCAATTTATACATATACCTATCAAAAATAATAAATGTTAAATATTAATATATGTAATTATTATTTACATTAATTTATTAGGATTAAAAATATGTTGTAATAAATATTATAAAAATAATTTTGAATAAATATTTTGTAATTTAATTAATGTCTAAATAATTTATTTTTAATGTATTTTTTTATTTTGCTACTATAATTACAATATATTTAATTTTCATATGTTAATATAACAAATATAAATCAAATGCTTTATTTAAAAATTCATATATATAATTAATTATGACACTAGATTCAGTTTTGGATGAGTAATTGTTATTTGTGAGTTAATTATTTATTTGTCAAACTAATTGTTTGGCACATAAACTATTGAAATTTTTATATAAAATTATCCAATTAAAATAAAAAAATAAAAAAATTATTAAAATAAATTATAAATTAAATAAAAATTATAAAGTTAAAAATAATTTTATACATTATTTATCTTTAAAATAATGAGCACAAATTACAATTACACATATTTTATATAAATATTTTATTTTTATTAATATTTTTATATAATTTATTAAATTATAACTAACAAAATACTATTATCGACTAAATGGATATTTGGTATAACTGATAAATGCATTGGGTAAAAGCTTTTCATTCAACAACCAAAAAATATTTTTACAAAACAATAGCTAGTAGTAAATACAACTTCAATCAATTGTGATTTTTATTAGTTTTTATTTGAAATTTTTTTTAAATTTTTACAGTTATAATAAAAAAAAGTCAAAATTATTTTTACTTTATTATTATTTTAAAATTTTATTATTGAATTAGCAACTATGAATTATAATATTTTAATTATTTATATAAAAATAATTTATTTTATATTATCATATTTAATTTTTATAAAAATTATATAAGAAATATTTTAATTAAGAAAAATATATTGACATGTATTGGTTAATTTTATGAATATAAATTAATACTTATAACGTTCTAAATTTTAAAATAATATTTTATGAATATATGTAAAAAAAATATTTTTAATTTAATAAATAAAATATTAACCATATACATTTATTTGTAGCACTATTAAACATAATTTATCAAAATTTAATATCAAATTACTATCAATTATTAGTTCATTAACAGCTATCAGTTCCAACTATCTCAAAGAAACCCTACATTAACTTAACATCATGCAAGCAGGACTAAGTTGTAAGATATGCTTCAAAAGCCTGGATCTAGCATTAGCTGACTGTTCTAATACATGATTTCCTCGACAACTTTTTTTTTTTTTTTTCTTTTCACCACGTCATAGCTTCTGGTTTTGGACTATTGGCTGAGTGGAAGGGAATGGAGACTGGTAGCCATAGTATATCTGATATTCCACATTCATTCATCCAAATAATTTGTTAAAGAGAAAGAAGGGATGGATTGGATAGGCACAGGTTGGCTTTGCTGAAGAAAAAGGATTACATCGAATTCCAATTAAAAAATCTGCTTCGACTTCTGCCGCTGGTATACTCATACTGTTGATTTGGCGACTGTCCCCTTTTAAAGAATCGATTGACAAAAAAGAAAAAAAAAAAAGTGGAGCCATGTTGCAGATTTCGATTCGATTCCCATCGTACCGAACGCAAATATAATGCAAAATGGTCTAACGTGATGCAATCTTCCATTAGTGGTCCGAGCAAACACGCGCACACAGAGTAGAATTTTTTTTTAAATTTTCTTTTTAAAATATATGGAAAATAATATTGTCAAACTCACTTTTTCTAAACACATGTCATCAAACTGAATAATAATACAATTATAATTTTATGATATAGTAAAATACATTTACAATCAAACTATACATGTTCAAAAATATAAATAAATTTTTATACAAATTTAATTATATATATAAAATATAAATTAGATATTTTATAAATTTAACACATATAAAACTATATTCACATAATTAGAGAGTTCGCTCATGAAAAGTTCAAATTCATATCACATATTAAAATTTTAAAATATATAAAATAAATTAGTTAATATCCATCACATAATTATTTAGTAATACAAAATTTACCAATAAATATTGCATTAAAATGAAATACAAAATTTTAAAGAAGTAATCAAAATTTTTATTCAAATCTAAATAATATAAAATTAACTTTTAATCTTATTATTAGATAAAATTTTTTTATTGATATTTAATTTATAATCATAAATTTAAATAGAATATTATATGAATAGATAAAATTAAGTTTAAAATTTTATATGCATAGTAAAATTATAAACTCATATGAATTTACTCATAAATTTATTTATTTTATTGTATTGACTTGCGAGTTTATCATGATTTTATGTAAAACGATTTTATAAACAAGTTAACTCTTTTACTTAAATAAAAAAAAAAATGTAAAGTACTTTTACTAACAAAATATTTCTCAAAATAGAAAGTAAAAAGGAAAAGAATAATTTGAGTCAAAATGATATAAATTCCCCTTTGAATTTTAAGGAGGCATTGGAATAGAATTCAGACGCTTTGTTTTTTTTTTTTGTGGGAAATCAAAAGGAAAAAGGAAAACAAGTGCCCATTCATATGAAAAGCATATCTTTTTTCCACAAGTAGAAAGCAATCTTTGATGATATGGGAGAATAATGAAAAGAGTGAATAATAACCAAAACATCATTCGTTTGCCCTAAAAATAAAAAAATAAAATGATAAGGATTCTCTGCACGTTTGTGGTGGCGATGTTATGTTATGATGCGTGGCCTAAGGGCATTCTACTCTTTCGACAGCTGTCCCTTCTTACTTCATTAATATTTGAAGAATTAATAAAGAGTTTCACAGCTGTAGCATACACATGCCAAGCTTCCTTTAACAAAAAAAAAAAGAAAAATATTTTTATTTACAAATAATTATACGATATTTATAAAAAAAATATAATTTTATGATTTAAAATATTAATATGAAAATCGATTTTCAACTTTATTAATATTTGTATATAAACTTAATTTTAAAATTATAGTTCTATTTTTATCATAATTTTTTTTTCAATAATTATATGTTTTTATCAATTATAGAAATTTTTATCAGGTATAGTGTTATAATATGATGTAAACTAAAATTTATAAATACTCTAGAATAGATTTAGAAGATAATGTTCAGTAATACATCAATATATATTACTAAATAATTATTGTCAAATTATTAAAATTCTAAAAAAATATAAAAACTCTCACAAAAAAGACAAAATAACAAAATTAAAATAAAAATTTTAAGATTCTCTCTTAAACTTAATTAATGACAACATTTTGATATATTATTCATTTAATATTTTTTATTTAAATTTATATAGAAAATTTTAGATTTCATTATTTGTAAAATACTTTTCATTATTAAATTTTATAATATAAATTAATCAATATAATTTTATTAATTAATTATAATAATAAAATTAATATAATTTTTATTTTTATTTTAATCCTATTATACCATAATATTTCTCATAAATTTTAATATTTAAATATAAAAATATTTTTATAAAAAATATAAATGATATATAAGATTTTAATATTTAGAAATATGTAAAAAAGATATAGATTAAAAAAGAAAATATTATTTTTTGATAGAAATTGAGATACATAATGAATAAAAAATAAATGACAATTAGAAAAGTCTATTATATATTTAAATACATGACATGGATTATAATTGTTATTTATTATTATTATTATTTAGGTGTTAAATATTAAATTATAAATCTAATAATATATCAAGTAAAAAAATTATACTTTTTTTGAGCAAAAAAATTTTTTTTTTTTTTTACTTTGGCTATATATGTATATATATTAGATTCTGTTTCACTTCACAATACAATTAAAATTTTATCCAATTCGATATATTTTTTATTAATTTTATTTTAAAGCTTATTTTCCAAGTAATTGAAGTGCTAATATAATATACACTTTGATTTTTATATGCTTATATCATCACTTTGATTTTTATATGCTTATATCATCACTGTAAAATTTTTATTTTTTATATATTATTCAAATAGAATTCATCATGTGATTGAGCTTTTATGATTAAAACATTTCAATTATACATGGTCACAAACATTTCAAAAAAGAAAATTAGAAATCACATATAAAAAAATATTTTTAATATTTAATTATAATATTGATAAAAATTTAGAGACAGAATTGAATAAAATCATAGTATTATAATCAATGTAAAATATTAACTACATTGTGGTTATAAAAAAAAAAACATTTATTGTTTTACAAGAAAAATAAGAAATAAAAGAACCCTATACTTTATTAAAGAAAATTAATACAATTAAAGTTGAATTTCAATCTCTCTAATAGTGGGACTTGCCAAGACATAATAACGTTGTCTCCCTAATAACTAGCTTCTTATAGCTGCTCTGTAACTTGAGCCTTACTGATAATAATATCAACAAGCTTTATTAAATTATTAGTTCCCAAAGTTCTTTTTTTTTTTTTTTCCTGGAAAAATAAAATTAGGAAGAAGCATGATCTTGATTTTTTTATTTTTTATTTTTTTGGTTGTTCCTGATGGCAACAAGTAGCTTCATTCAGATCCAATGGGGGTGCACAGAACAAATAACGTTGTGGGAGAATACTCTCTAATCTATCATCCAAATATTCAACGTAACACACATTGGGAAAGTTCTATTTTTGATCCTCCCTTAACTTCTTTGTTCCCATTTCAGATCTGTTTATATGACAATTGAGATTAAATCTCTCTCAAAAGATTTTTAGAGTGCATTTCTTACATGCTTTTAGAGATATATATTATCTCTTCACATAGATTTTAAATTAAAGAAATTAAGTAAGGAATAAACTTTTTTTTTAACCACTTAGGACTAAAAGTCTGTTTAATTTAATTATCGCTGATAATACGTAACAATTATTGATAGCTTATAGTTGATTGTTGATAGTGAACAAATATAAACAGTTTGGTTAAAAATAGCTAATGGTTGCTATTGACATATCAAATGAGGTATAATAAATAGATTATATTTTTGTATTATGTTGCATAAATTGTAAAGTAATATATAATATTAATTAAAAAATTAATTAAATTTATATATATTTATCCATAAATTATAACTACTTTTCTGCACTAAACTGTTTTCATAATTTGTATAAAATTTTATAAATTTAAATGATTAAATTACATAAAATTAATTCTAAAAATATAATAAAATTAATTAAATAAAATGCACATTTTTAATTTTGTCTTTTAATTATATTTTTTATTATAAATATATTACTCCAAATTATAAAGAGAAAAAAATACGTTTATTAAGATAAGTATAAAAAAGGTGAGAAATATAGAAAGATTATATAGATGGATAAGTATAAAAAATATAAAATTAAAAATATCATAAAAAATTACAAAATTAAATAAATTTTAAGAATGATTTTATTTTTTATTTACAATATTAACATCGAAAAAGTTTCTTTTAAGGAATATAAACTGAATTTGTTAAAACTCCAAACAACAATTGCTCATTTTTCTATTTAAAATTGATTTTGGTTTAATTATTGTTAGTTAGTGATTGTTGATAGTTGGTTACTGATAATTTATTAACACTAAGTATTTGGTAAAATTATTACTATTTAATAATAATAATAATATTCATAATAATTTGAATTTTTAAAATAAATATTTAAATTAATGTTTACACTTTTGTACAAAAAAATTTATGCTTTAAACATTAATTGTTAATATTATCTTGATTTTATTAAACATGATAAAACAATAAACTAACTATAAGTTATGATAGTGAAATTTAAATTATTAATAGATAAATATATTATTTTTAATAAATAAACTCAAAGAATATATTTGTCTTTTATATGTAAAAATAATACTCATTAATAAAAAGCTTTAGATTGCATTTTTTTTTTAATTACAATTGTTAAATAGTTTATGAATATAAACTAAAAAATAAAAAAAAAACTCTTAAAATTATTTTTTCAAAAGTTGAAACAAACACCCTCTGATCTTTAGAGTTATAAGTAAATGATAGCAAAACTCATTTAGAGGTTTTGAATTTTACATGACTATGCTGTTAAATTTTTATATTTAATTCACATATATTAAGTCATCAAACTTTTATATAAAAAAATAAAATTTATAAATAAAAAATTATATATATATATATATATTATAATTGAAATCATTAAAGATACAAAAGATAAGCAAAATTAATTTTGTAACTCTAAAATTTTTAATTTTTATATAATTTTTTAAGCTATCGTAATTTTTAGAAATGTTAAGTTGTCATTAATACATTTTTTCATTAATTTTAACTTTGTTTACTTAATATTATAAATAAATTATATAATTTATAAATAAATTATATCAAATTGATATAATATATAAAATTAAACGAGTTGTGACAGTTTGCATATTAACTCATTAGATAACTTGTGTTAAGTTGTGTCACAAACGATTAATTTGTTTATGACATAAACTCGTTTAAACTCAATTTTAACTCATTAATTTTACGTATTTCATGAATCGTGTTCGTATATCATAATCCATTTTAAAACTCTTTAGTATAATAAAATTAAAATTTTAAAATTATATGAATTAAACTAAAAATTCAATAGTATAATCACCCTTAAAGTGCAAAAGCTTCATATTCTATTTTTCTAAATGACTCCAACTATAACTCCTGTCTCATGGATTTAACGAGGACTGAGCAGTGTAACCCATGAATCAAGTATTTATTCTGTATGAGGTAAAAAATCTTTCCAAATCTTTTGAATGGGGAAAAATGGTCTGAAAGCTGAAGTCACCTCTACTTCAAATCCACGCGTCGCTTTCAATCAGAAATCAACAAATAGTACCACGGGCACATTGAAATAAAAAAGAACGAAAATAATATATGTTAAAAAAAGGACATATTACAACAAGTGAAACAATATGGCCACTTTATTTTCATGGGAGTTTAAATGCTCATAAAGGATGTAAAGAAAGGGAAGGTGCAAATGGTTGTGGGGTCTGTGAATCTGTGAGCTAAAAAAACGCAAGTCCAGGTACAAAGGATAAAAAAAAGGTGATCGAGTCCACTACTGCTCTACTGGGTGCTATTAGACATACACAAAAGCAAGCTTTTTTTTTATTTTTTTTTTGCTTTTTAGCATTAAATTCATCAAATCCTTTTCAAGGTTTTCCCAAGCATTTATTCGCACTTTGATTGTGGGATAATATTTCCCCAAGATCCGGAAATTTAAGCCACAAACCTTTGTTGGGTTGGGTCACAGCTTCAAAAAGTTTTGTCGTTGGCGTAGAGAGAGAGAGAGAGAGAGGGCAACGGAGTCACGACATGGAGGTGGGTCAGATGCAGAGAGCATGGGTTGAATATACAAAGTCCTTGTTTAGAGAGGTAAAGCACTGGAAATGTAAATCTTGCTGTTTTTCTTATATTTTTGTTGTTTTCTTGCCCTTGATCTCGTCTTAATATTTCTTTGGTTTTCTCTTTTCCTGTTTTTCTTTTGTGTTGGGTTTTCGTTTTGTTTTCTTCTTTGGGTATATGAAGGGATTTCTGGATGGTCAGTTTACACAGCTTCAGCTACTGCAAGATGAGAGCAACCCAGATTTTGTCGTTGAAGTGGTGTCCCTCTTCTTTGATGATTCTGAAAGGCTTCTTAATGATCTCACTAGGGCTTTGTAAGGATCCTCATACTTTCTTTATCTCTAACATCTTTGTTCTTGTTAGTCATTTTGGGCATCCTTTTCTATTATGTTTAAAGTTATAGCTAACTGACTATTTTGCTATTTCTTTTTGGGTTTTCCTTGACTATGTCTTTTGTAGAGATCAGCAAAGTGTAGACTTCAAAAGAGTTGATGCCCACGTACACCAGTTGAAGGGTAGCAGTTCTAGGTACCTTCTTGGCTTTTAAAAGTCTAAAGCCTTTTTTCCTTGTTCGTTCTCTTAGCTGTATCGTGGAGGGGCATACATTACTCATTTTTACTGTTTGAATTTTTAATCATCTTGGGTTAGAATATTGAAGGATATATGGTGCCACATTCTAATTTGAAACTAATATGAAAGGACCCTCAAAAAAGAAACAAGATTGTTACAGTTTGGATCTGAGACAAACGCTAGATAATGATATGTAGAGTGTAAATTGCTCCCATGTCCTGTTTAGTTCATTCTTGTTTGATGTAATAAGAAAGTGGATTTCTTTGTGTTGAGCAGCATAGGTGCACAGAGGGTTAAAAATGCTTGCATTGCTTTCCGCAACTTCTGTGAGGAGCAGAACACTGATGCGTGAGCTATTTTTCTTAGTCCTTATATCTGAAAGCATGATTTTTCAAATCTTTGTACATATTAATAAGAAGTTGTTGCATGTGCCTGGATTGCAGATGCCTGAAATGTCTGCAACAAGTGAAGCAAGAGTATTCTCTTGTGAAGAACAAGCTTGAAACTCTAATCAGGGTGAGTAGGTTATAGTTTTTTGTTTTATTAAACATGTTCGTTTCCGTATTTAATCTAATTGTCAAGTATGTATTCTTTCATTTTTGTTTCTTAAAATGTAAAATACTGATTGCAGCTGGAGCAACAAATCGTAGCAGCTGGTGGGTCAGTTCCCATGGAAGAATTGAGTTTTTAAGATTATAGAATAAAACTGGGAGGATCATTGTAGAGAAAGCTTTTTAAATTTTTTTTTTTTCCATTTGGGGTTTTTTGTGTTTCTCTCTTCTCGCATCGTGAGGTTCTGTTTAATTAATGGGGTTTGTGGTTTCTATGAGTTTTGTGAAGATAAAAGTGTCTCATCTACTGCTACTTCTCATCATGATCTTCATTAAAGAGAACTTTTGCTGTTTATGCCTTGTATTCTGTTTTTATGCCTCTTTTTCTTCTTTATATTATCTATAGATAATAATTTTACTGGAGAAATATTCTGTCTGCTTATTTATCACAATTCAAAAGTGGCTTTGGGCAGATTTATAACTCTTTAAGGCATCAAAGCAACCAGACACGTGCAGGTCTTAAATATTAACACTAAGCAGTCCATTACTCAAAATTAGAAATTAGAGCATTACAATTGTCTATGGCTACATATACTTTATGTATTTTATCTAGTGTAGTTTTTCAGTTAATTACTGTTTCAAGACGTTGGTTCGGGAAAGTTTGAATTTGGGTTTTACCTTTTTTGGGGTGTTTGGGAGACTAGATGTTTAACCTGTTGAATTCAATCTGCGGCTTTAATGTGTGGTTCCCAACTGAGTTGATTTTGACGTGCATACAGCTGATGCAAAGCTAGGGCCATGGGCGGCGTGCACTCTGTGAATAGGTTGATAGATAGGTGTTATATAAGGTTGATCATGCTTGATACAAGACATATACCTTAAATTTATCAGAATTTGGGGTTTTCTTCTCCCTTCATACTGGTAGTGATCATGATTATCATTTTCATAATTTGTTATACTGCAAGCTGCCGGGTGGACATCTCTGTTACTAATCCCTGCCTCTGAAAGTCTAATTGCGCATCAGGGTGTATCCCACAGCTAGAGCAGTTGTCTACAGACAACAAACTGATCTTTTAGTTTCATATATATCGTATAAAAATCGAGACCATCTTACAGTCAATGCATTTATAAATTTAGTGTCTGGAGGAAAATGAATCCACGAGAAAGATTTGATTCCTAAGGTCCAAATGAATCTGTTGAGGCTGTCTGTCCGCAGTGGAAAAATGGCTCGAACGGGCGCATTATTGGTGATATGAGATTCCCCGTATCTTTAATTTCTGCTGCTTCTTTGTTAAAAATGTCCAAAGGAAAGGCCGCAGGCCAAGCACCATTCTGGTCTTTTCGAAATGCATCTCCCAATGTGCGGCTGGTAGCTGGGAAGGAGGGATAAAAGAGAGTTTTCTTGACAGCTCAAGCAACAATAATGAAGTCAGAGGAGTTTAGGGATAAAGGAAAATCCTTTATAAGTGTCCATTAGTCATCAAGTCAGTCTAAAAAAATCTAATTAGCATCTTTGAGTGAGGAAACTTCAGTGAATTTGCAATAAAGTCTGATTAAGAAATCCACAGTTTCATGGTTCTTTTCTTTTCTTTTCTTTATTGTATGGTAGTATCATCGTTAACAAATGAAATTGATCAACAACCCAACAGTACTAGCATAAATATAAAAAATTTGCATTTGTGAGAATAATTGATTAAACAAATAATGTTGAAGCTGTGAAATAGCTAAAATCTCAGCACATAAATGCTTTTTGCAGTTATTTCCTCTGGCGCCAGAGGGAGTTGCTGCAGAACTAGAATATGAATTAAGAAAGAATCGACCTTTTCTTTTATTGAGATAAAGAGAGAACACAGTGAATATTAGTCTTGAAAGCTTCTAGTGCTGAGTATAAGCATTCAAATGAAACTTCTATACTAATTTCCCTATGGTTAAAAAATAATTAGTACAATGCCTTAAAAAAAGTTACTCTTTAGATCAGTTATCTGTATTTGGGTTGTGCACTCCAAAGTCTTCTCTGCTCATCAAAACTTCCTATGACAGCGGATTGCTTCTTAGCTCCTAGTTGATGTGCATAAAGATCATAATATGCTTTTGGGTCTACACTTTTCAATATTTTGACTAATTTTCCTTGTTTTTCATCAATCACAACTTGTCCATCTTTAGATTCATTACCTTCAGCAAGAACTTTAATCGGCTTGATTTGCCAAAATGGTTTCAGCGAAGAGCGATCACCAGCAAATACTACAGCTCCAAGGATTTCTCCCAAGAATGTGTCCTGCAGAATAATATCATATAATAAGAGCAACTAAACAGTATAACTATCGATCAAGAAGGGCAAGATGATATTGATAAAGCTGTTTACCATGTGGTGGTATCTGTGGTGATTCCGTTTCAATCGGTAAAGCCTTGACAGCAATCGGTGGGCGAATAATGCCTCAGGCGTCCTGTCTTTCTTGCGCAGCCTTTGTAGAATCTTGGGAAATGAACTTACTTTACGTTGGGCATCAAGTGGAATGAGTGTAATGTCCAGTGATGACTCAAAAACTGTCTTTGCTGCCAAGGGGTCAAGATACATGTTCATTTCTGTATATTTATTAGAATGGACTGTCAAGACATTTCCCTTGTCCAAATTACTATGGCTAATATGCCCTCCAACAGCATACACATCCTGGAATGAAATTTAATACTACTTTAATATGTTAAAAGAAGGTAATAGTTGTGCGAGGAGTTGGATAATGAATTGATAAGTACACCTACCTGAATCACAGAACTTGCATTGTTTTTTGATAGAATAAACTTTGCTAAATTAGTCAATGGTCCATTTGTTAATATGCTAATCTTGGATCCTGGTTGCAATGCGTTCACTACAGACTCCCAAATTTCAGGAGCTAGAGGTTGTCTGAGTTCAGGGTGATCCGTGTTGTGAGGAGCTCCGTATTTTACTGAATTTTCTGCAGTACACCTAGATAAGAAAAAACTTAAATCTGAGTCCCCAGTTGTTCAAGTAACAATCCGAATCATTAACACACAATGCAAGTTACCTTCTAGGGCTTCGAGGAAGATTCTTGGCAAGCCCGTAAAGAGTGTCAGAATCCAAAAATCCTCCACTCCCCAGTGGAATGGCCTTATGATACTTGCAATCTCCAACACCAATGGAAATAGGATCAGATTGGTTCAATGCAAATACATCTCCCAGACCAACTGGAATGTCATCGCGACCCATCATATGGAGTAAATCATAAACTACATCTATAGTTGCAGCATTTGCCCACCCAGTAGGGCTTACAATTATAGCCTGTAGGACAATACAAATTGAATTAATGTCATATTTTCTATTCATGAAATGAAGACGGAAAAGTAACCATTCTAATGTGATGTGTGTTTTGCAGCTAATAAGACTAATAATGTCCATTTGGATGTCCATGTCAGGTAACCCAACTGTTAATATAATGAGACTTTATTTAGGTACTTCAGGGAGGACATTTTGTTGTATTTTTTTTGCTTCACTTCAAAATTGTAATGATAGTTTAACTTCAGTAGTTGAAAGGTTATGGCTATTCTTGTTTTTAGGTAATCTACCTACCTGAAATTATGGAGATTAGTTGTCCTTTTTGTTTATAACTAAACTACTACATACAACAGCTCTTATTAATGAAAAATGAAGAATTCTCCAAGCTTTCTCATCTCTGTTTTCTAGTTTCTTTCTTTATCAAATGGTAACAGAGCTTTCACATGTTCTTTGAGGGCTTGTGAAGCAAAAATCTCTCAATTAGTGTGAGGTAGTAATCTTTTAGCGTTTGTGAGAGATCAATATGTTCAAGAGATAACCATGGCTTTTGGAAGCACTTCGGCTGTACTAGTACCCTTGTTTACAGGGGAAAATTATCAAGTTTGGTCAGTGAAGATGAAATCATACTTGAAGTCCTTGGGTCTATGGGATGTTGTCATCACAGGAAGGGATTCGCCACCCCTTAGAGAAAATCCTACCATTGCTTAAATCAAGTAACATGAGGAGGAGTTACTCAAAAAGGACAAAGCACTCAAGTGTTTGCATTCTGCTTTAGCAGATAATGTCTTCACCAACATCATAGCTCTGGATTCAGCAAAAGAAGTTTGGGACAAGCTGAAAGAGGAACATGAAGGCAGTGAAAGAGTGAAGACGGTCAGATTACTCACTCTTAAATGAGGGTTCGAGAATTTAAAAATGAAAGATGGTGAGGTTGTCAAAGAGTATTCTTCTAAGGTGATAGATCTTGTAAATCAAATGAGATTGTGTGGCGAAGTGGTCGAGGAACACAAGATTGTAGAAAAGGTGTTGATCAGTCTCTTTGAAAAGTTTGAAGCAAAAGTTCCAGCCATTGAAGAGTCTTGTGATCTTAAAAGATTGACAGTAGCTGCGTTGATTAGCAAATTGCAAGTTCAAGACCAAAGAGCTAGCATGAGGTCTGAAAATCACAGCGAAGGAGCTTTTCAAGCAAGGCATAATTCAAGTCCTTCTACTTCTAAGGATGGAAAAAAGGCTTTTGGTGACAAAAGTTACAGGGGAAAGCAAGCTGATGATGAAAGTGGAAGAGCTAAATTTCCACCTTGTAGTCAAGGCAAGAAAACAAATCATCACAAAGACAACTGCTAGAAGAAGGGTCAGTGTAACTATTACAAGAAAATCGGGCATATCAATAAGTTTTGTAAACTGAAGAAGCAAAGAAAGCAATCACCTGCACCTCAACAACAAAGGTAGCAAGCTAATGTAGTTGAAGATAAGTCGGTTGAGGATCATCTTTTTATGGCAATCTTGTCAAATGGAGCTATAGATGAAGATGTATAGTTGTTGGACAGTGGATGCACAAACCATATGACCTCAAATTCAAAGCTTTTCCACAAGCTTAACACTGCCAACAAAAACTTAGTCAAATTGGGCAATGGCGAGCTTACAAAATCTACTTTAAAAGGTACAATCTCTATCTCAACGTCAAAAGGAACTAAATTCATGGATGATGTGTTGTTAGTTCCTAAATTAGATCAAAATCTATTATCGGGCAAATGCTGCTCAAAGGATACTCTTTGTTTTTCAAAAACAAATCTTGTACTGTGTTAGATCCATTTGATGTTGAGATTGTTGTAATTCCTATGGTGGATAAAAGCTTTCCCATAAATTTGTATTCAACTTTTTCACTTGCATGTAGAAGCATTGTTGACAAGTCTTGGTTATGGCATAAACGGTATGACCATGGCAATTTTGAATCTTTAAAATTCATGCAAGATAAAGGGCTAGTTAGAGATATGCCTACTGTGAATGTGCATTCTGATATGTGTGAAAGCTGTCAAATGGGAAAGATTTACAGACTTCCATTTCCTTCTTAGTCAAGATGGTGAGCATCTGAGAAACTTGAATTGGTTCATTTTGATGTATGCGATCCAATGCATACACCATCCTCGAGCCAAAATATATACTTCATTACGTTCATAGATGATTTAACTAGGATTACTTGGATTTACTTTATGAGCAGCAAGTCACAAGTTTGTTCAGTGTTTAAGAAATTCAAGTCTATGGTGGAGACGCAAAGTGGATGCAACTTAAAGACTTTAAGAATGTGTAATGGAAAAGAATACACTTCAACTGATTTTTTGAAGTTTTGTGAAGATTTAGGAGTGCAGCGTCAATTCACCGTTCCTTATTATCCACAACAAAATGGAGTTTGTGAGAGAAAGAACAGGACACTACTGGAAATGGCAAGATGTATGTCGTATGAGAAGAAGCTCCCAAAGAAATTCAGGGCTGAGGCATGTATACAGCAACATATCTCCAAAATAAGCTACCAACTCAAGCAATTGATGGGAAAACTCTAATTGACCCTTGGAATGGTTCAAAAACTTCAGCGAGCCACTGGAAGGTCTTTGGGTTTCTTTGTTATATGCACATTCCAGATGTCAAAAGAGATAAGCTGTTAGAAAAGGCATAGAAGGGAATTTTCTTGGGGTATGGCAGTCAATCAAAGGGATATGGAATTTATGACTTACAAACTGAAAAAATTGTTATCAGTGGAAATGTGAAGATAGATGAAAATGCAATTTGGAATTGGAAAAAATCAGCCATTGAAAATGTCCCATGCTCACTAAGACAAATAATTGAAGCTGTTGATCAAGGAGATGGCATTCAAAATGCAGAATTTGATGTTGAAAGCACCACAAATACTGAAGTAATAAAGATGGGCAGCTTGAATGATGTGTATGCAAGACGTAGAGTGGCTATTATTGATCCTTCAGCTTATGAAGAAGCTTCCAACTTTGAAGAATGGAATGTAGCCATGAGAGATGAAATCTTAGTTATTGAGAAAAATGGCACATGGGAGCTGGTGGATAGACCTCAACATAAGCAAGTTATAGGAGTTAAATGGGTATATAGAACTAAATTTTATCCTGATGGTTCTATATATAAACACAAAGCAAGGCTCGTTGTAAAATGGAATGCTCAACAACCTTGCATTAACTATAGATATGCATTTGCTCTTGTGGCTAGGCTTGACACAATTAAACTGTTCCTTGCTCTTGTTGCTCAAAACAGATGGAAGATATATCAGTTTGATGTCAAATCTGCCTTCCTAAATGGATGCCTAAAGGAGGAGATATTTATTGAGCAACCTGAAGGTTTTAAGCAGAATGAAAGTGAAGATAAAGTGTACAAGTTGCACGAAGCTCTGTATGGTCTAAAGTAGGCTCCGAGGGCTTGGTACAATAGAATTGATGAGTTTCTCTATGGTTCAGGGTTCAGAAAGAGCTGTAATGATATCAATCTCTATGTAAAACACTCTTCTGTCAACGACATTTTGATTGTGGCAATATATGTTGATGGTTTGTTGATAATCAGAAGTGATACTAAATGCATATGTGCCTTCAAGCAACAAATGCAACAAGGTTTGAAATGACAAATTTGGAAGAGATGAAGTTCTTCCTTGGGTTTGACGTGCATCAGGTAGAGCATGGAATTTTTGTCTCTTAAAAAGCTTACATTCTAGACTTGTTGGGAAAATTTAAAATGGAGAACTATAAATGGAGACTGGTTAATGAAAAGTTAGCTAAATTCGATGGTGATGCTAAAGCTGATGCTTCTAGTTATAGGTCTTGTTGGAAGCTTGCTCTACTTGACCGCAACAAGGCCTTATATAATGTTTGCATCAAGTTTGTTGTCTAGGTTCATGCAACAACCATCATTTTGGAACCTTGCCAACTTAAAAGCCACATCAGACTTGGGAATATGGTTTAAACCAATCAAAGATTCAAAATTGGTTGGCTTTGTTGATAGTGATTGGGCTGGAAGTATAGATGATGGTAAGAGTATATCAGGCTATTGTTTCTCACTCAGCTCCGGCATGTTTTGCTGGAACTCAAGAAAACAAGAAGTAGTGGCACGATCAACTGCTGAGGCAGAGTTTGTAGCGGCTATTGGAGTGAAAAAGCAAGGAATTTGGGTAAGAAAAATGATGACAGATCTGGGTTTTGAGCAGACAGAAGCAATGAAACTGTTCTATGATAGCAAGTCAGCGATTGCCATTGAAAGAATCCAGTGCAACGTGAAAAAACCAAACATATGAAGGTCAAGTTCCATTTTCTAAGAGAAGTTGAAAGGGAGCAAGAGATTTATCTTGAGTACTGCAAATTTGAAGAACAAGTTGCAAACATATTCACTAAGGCGTTGCCTAAGACCAGATTTGAAGAATTAAGAAGAAAGCTTGGAGTCTCAAAATAAAGTCTCAAGGAGGAGTGTTAATGTAATGAGACTTTGTTTAGGTACTTTAGGCAGGATATTTTGCTGTAATTTTTTTTTGCTTGATTTCAGAATTGTAATGATAGCCTAACTTTAGTAGTTGAAAGGTTATGACTATTTTCGTTTTTAGGTAAACTGCCTATCTAAAATTATGGAGATTAGTTGTACTTTTTGTTTGTAACTAAACTATAATATAGAACAGCTCTTGTTAATGAAAAATGAAGAATTCTTCAGACTCTCTCGTCTTTGGTTTCTGGTTTCTTTCTTTATCAAACTTACCTTGAGGTTGATCACTTCCACAGGTAACTTAAGGAGGTAAAAGAGAGCAAGAAAGTCTCCAGCACTCATATCCATGTCAAATACAAATGGTTCGCCTAGTTTTCTGGTCCCAAAGTCCGGTTTGTACAGTACTTCTTTATAATTAGGAAATTGTGTTGTAAAATTGAACCTTCCAGTTTGTTGAGGGTAATTCAAAACCTGCACAGGAAGTATATATCAGATGACAAGGTTCCAAAAATGAAGCAATAAACAGTAAATCATTTTACGAGAAAGATTATAACTGAAATGAAATTACATCCAAGAAGCTCTTAAAGTATGCCATTTCAAGTTCACTACTAGTATTTGGATTAGGTTTTGCTTTCGTTGCGACGAGAACACGTACACCTTGTGATCCTGCAACCTCCTTTGTATAGCCATCCTGTCCCATTATGTGGCAACAAATGGTACAATATCATGAACATTTACAAAGTGAAAAACGTAAGGTGAATCTTCATACCATCGACATTAATCACCTAAAAACCGTTGTGCTTTAAATAGGAAATCAATTCACCTGGCATCTTCCCTTCCCATTCTGCACAATGCAGAATAGATCTCTGAGGCCTGTTTGGACATGACCACTGTGTACTCCACCTTTCTTTAGATTAAACTTTGGAACTTTCCGGCCATCAAAGAATGGATTTGAACCATCATATACTCCATAAGGTTCATTTGAAGAAACCACAGTAATGTTCATATATTCCATCTCAGCAAATTCATTTTCTCCATTTGTGCTGGGTGAATTACGCATACTAGAGACTGCGACACCGGATGTAAATGAATCCCACATGAAATGGCACTGCAAGAATTTCAACAAAATATCGGTGTCATAAGACATCGACAGAAAATGAATAAATGAACATTTTGAAAGAAAGTACCGTACAAAATTGGACGCCAAACCTAGTATCTCGAGCCATTTTCAAGGACTGGAAGCAGTATTGTGCTTCATATGTATGCTGGCTCTTCTCGAATGCTTTAAAGAATTTCTCATTTATAGGAATGGTATTTGTTGCATCAAGGGGCACCAGGGTGACTGGTATTCCAGAATGGATCACCTGAGACAAAACACACACACACACATGTATATGTCATTTGCAATATGGCTCAACCTTTGGTATCGTAAAGAGTTCTATTTCTATGTTTGCTTGCCTGGTATGCAGCGAAAGGATCTCCGAAGATATTAAACTCAGCATAAGGATTACTAATGTAGTCCGTGAACAGATTACCACGGTCGCCACACCGCTTTGGCTGGCAAGATGAAGGGGCATTTTTTGGGCAACAACCAGTTGGATTTCGCAACCTCACACTGCCTCCCATTATATATATATGCTTAACATTCTTCTTTAGATGTGGGTTACTCATAAGAAAAATGGCAAAATTTGTATGGGCTCCTATTATAAAGACATTAGTAGGACCTGCAGATATTGTGCCTATCAGCACTTGTTGAGCTGTAGGTTGTCGAAGAGGAGAATATTTCCTGCTGCCCTGGTTTATCAACAAAATCTATATATAAGCTCCGTACAAACATAAGCAGAAAAGGAAAGGGAAGTATGTTAGGGATATGTATTCCAAGGTAAATGTCCTGGATTGATTAGTTCCACCGGAAATTCAATTTTGCACCTGCGGTAGGAAAGCTTTTCGCAGACCATAGTTGGAATCAATGTCTAGTCTTCCTCCAACTCCAACAGGAATAGCTTGCCTGTATCTACAGCCTCCTGCTGTTGAATTTCCCTAATTAATATGCCAACGTTAGACATCAGTAACCAGTCCATTATACTCATGGAACATAATAATTTGTGAATCATATGACTTTTTATCTATTTGCAGTTTCCTCAAATTGGCAACACGTTGACCAAAAGTACTGTCTTTTAGTTGAAAGAAGGGTACTTGAGCTTTCACCTGCTCAATTATAGAAAGATATCCACCAACATTTGGAAGTATAGTACTATCTTCTAGTATTTCACCTTCGCCTCCCACTCCAACAGGAATATCGTCGCGACCCATCATGTAAAGAATGTCATAGATTTGGTTCACAGAATGCCCCGCATCAGACCATGCATTTGCATTGATAGTGATTGCCTGTAGCAAGCCAATAAGTTTCACTAAATCTTTCTGGTAACTAACTCTTAAACACACAAGGAATTATATTCAGTTAGATGAAACTATTTGAGTTAGTGTTCCTCAGAGTCTTGAAAGCAACAAATTTCTGAAACTGAAGTCAAAAAATTTCTGAATGATGATATCAGGAATAGTTTTCCAACTTTCAACTAATGTACCCGTATGGAAAGCTTTAGCAAGCAGAAAGAAATAACATCTTCCAACCGTTTCTTGCATATGTTTCATCACTGGACGAAAGCTGAAAAATGGAAAAATTGTACGCATTTGAAAAGTATAAAAGACTTACCTCCAATTCAAACTCTGATCTGTTAAGCTTCAAGATGTACAAAAGAGCAAATAAATCATCGGTATCGACATCTGTATCTAAAAGAATCCTATGTGGGATACCTTCAACAGTGGACAAATTCGCAGCAGCAAGTCCTGCAATCAATACCATAACCAGCAAGAGAGTCTTGTGCAGTAACATTTTCTGTTTTTCAGTCACTACCCTTAAGAGTTTCTTCCCTTCAGACCTGCAAAAGAACATCAACAACTACAAACTGTTTTATCCATATGAGTCTTGAAGATCAAGACTAAGGTAAAATAGTAAAGATTCTAACATGTGAAGCAGCAACTAAAAGAAGGATTACAAGGTGAGTAAGAAGAGAGACAAAGGAGATGCAATTATTTCTTCATTACCAGTACAAGAATCATATCCTAACCCAAGATTAACAGGCTTTTCAAAAAAAAAAAAAACCAAGATTAACAGGAAGAGAAGAAAAAGTATGACAAAGTGATTTTAATTTGAAAAGTCTTATTCATGGGGGTTGTCACACTTGGTATACCATTTGAGGTCACTGCTGATTTATTACTGTCCCAACTTTGCTGTTTTGAATTTAATTACTAAAGGAATAGTGACCAAAAATTAATACAAAATCCAAGTTTTTTGCAAATCAATGGCTGCCAAATCAAGTAAATCGGGAGCTATATAAAAGTGTAGGTGATCAGTTAACACTTAGCTAGCTAGCAAGAGTCCTTAGCATATTGGGAGAGGAAAAAAAATCTGAGAAACTACATTAAAATTGGGAAAATAGCAGAGCTAATCTAAATAACCTATAAAATAAATTTTCGAGTTCGATCTCAGTTACTCAATCCTACTTTTTTTCCTTAAAATGAAAGAATATTAAAATCTTAACATTTTATTGTTTTCTTAAGAAGGCTGAGATTAAACTATTCTTTACTTGGGCATATTAGAGATACATCCTCAAATTCAACTCAAAAAATATCAAAAAAAAAAAACCCATTAATCACTTAAATTAATCTTAAATTTTTTTTCTTTTATTTTGTTAAAATTCAATGGAAAAGGAATAATGGAAACTATATGATAACTAGAAGCTAATGGGAGTATCTATACAATAAATATAATAAACCAGAGTGGGGAAGACCATCATCAGAAACATTTACCAACTTTTAAAATGCTTACTTTTCTTTATATTCTTAGGGGCTCTCTTTGACTTCCCATTATTAGTTTTCTTTAGTTCTTCCTTTTACTGTAATTAATTTTTGCAAACTTATTATATTGGTTATTGTATTTTCATTATCAATCATTGTCTTCGATGTTGGCAAATGCTGACTGAGTACTGCAAAATTTGAAGGGCGTTGCATGTGGACACGTTTGGTTGCGTAAAAAAAGAAAAAGATTAAACTTGATCATTTTTACACCTTACGGGAACATATTGTTTATTTATTAATTATTCGAGAATTTTTTGTAATCTTGTGTTTTTGGAGAGATAAATCCACAGTGAAGGGTGGAAGCGTGGAACCCACAAAGAGATCTTCTTGATCCTAAAATACCAGACCAAAGATAAACAGATAAAAAAAAAAAAAAAAAAAAGACAATAAAATTCTTCACTCCCTGTATTGACCCATCAGGACATAACATTATTTTGGGGTTTTATCCAATCGCATTGGTGGTCCTGAAGACATTATCCTCACTCCATTATTTGGATGCCAAAGAATTTAGGTTTTTCACATCCTATTGCTTGGTTGGTTATCATAACTGGTAAAAGAGATAAAAACAAGAAATGTGAATTTTGTTGCTTTATGATTAGGTATTTAGTAGTATAATAAATGATAAAGGATGAAAAATAACTTTAATTTATTATATAATTTTATTCTCATATGATATAAGGGAAAGAATAGGAATAAAAGTTAGATAATCTATTAATTTTAGTTTATACGAAATACTATGAATGATAATTAGATTATTGTTTCCATTCTATATTTCTCATTTAAATATCCATAATTTTCATTCTTGAAACATGACGTACAAAAAAAACAGCTAATAAATTAGACATGAAAGTTTAAGAATGTTCAAAATAAAAAAATAAAAGAATAGTGGAGGTAATTTTTAATCCGACTCAAAATTTGATTCAAATTAATCTAAAAAATAATTCAAATTTTAAAAAATTCTAAAATAAATAAATTTGAAATAATTTAAAAATTTCAGAGTCAATTTCAAATCAAATTATAATTCGATCTACCAATCTATTTAAAATGAATCAATCCTAATTTGATGTGAAATTTAATTTGATTAAGTTGGTAAAATTTAAATAAATCAAAGTAATATTTTTATTGCAAAAAATTAAAATTACGAACAAAGTAATTTTCAACTCAAATACGTTTGAGAGGTATTTTAACATCTCGATGATTCATGATTTGCTAACAATTCGATATTTTGTCCCAGCGAAAAAGGGGCAAGACGATAATTTACCAAAAAAACGTATGGTTGGCAGTCGGCAAAAGAAGCTTTGATAGGATCCAAATGGCAGGAAAAGCGAAGTGATTGGCTTTGATTTGTGTCCACCCGTGCCACGTTTCGTGACGTGGCACGTCAAATTTTGATTTGACAAAAGGTCTTTGCACGTCCCACACAAGAAAATTCTAAGACGCTGATTGGCCATCTCGGTTTACATACTCGTATAATTTGTGCGTTCCTACGTAGCATGTCGTTTTCTAATGCGCTTCCCACGTCGATTTGTGCTTTTTGTTTTTCCGTTTTGGTCGTTGGAATCTTTACACCGGTTTCAACGCATTAGATAAATTGTAATAATAATTAGGTTTCTACCAATTTACACTTTATTTTTTGCAATTTTTTAGAAGAGTGTAGATAGTTAATTACTTCAAGGTGTTTATTGATGCAAAAAATATCAAGTTGCATCAAAATTTGAAATAAAAAATTAATTTTATAAATATCTAAAGAATCAAAATTTTTATTTTTATCTTGTATTATTTCAAAGTAAAAAAGTAGAATGATTTTGAAAAAAATTATATTTGACCTAAAAACTATAATATTTTGTCTCGATTTATCTTGTACTAAAATACTTATATATATGAAACATTATTTATAATTTTAATGTAAAGAGTTCAAAACTTAAGCTTTAGTTTTAATAAAGTTTTTTTTTGCTATATTTTGATTTCAAAATTGATATAGATATTATATGATAGATTTATATTTTATATTTTTTGATATTTGATATTAAATTACTGATTTTATATGGATATTAGATGAACTTTGCTTACTTATACTTAAAAGTTTTTAAAATCATCAGTGTTTGATCCGTTTTGTTTTGTCCTATTTAATCCATTTTTGCTCCATATTCTGTATTTCTTTGTCCTAAAAATTTAGTATAAGAGACAATATCTAATAATATATGACACAATATTAATTCTCAAAATTTCGAGAATTCAATGAGTTTTAAGATACAATGAAGATTTTCAAATGTCTGATTTTACTCATCCCATGTACATTCCTAATAATAAAGACTTTTTTTTCCCTTTAAAAGCAAATTTCTTTACAAAGTTTTAATAAATGTATATTCAAATTTTGTTTTTTATTATTATAAAAAAAATAAGGAAAGGTAAATCTTAGACACTTAAAGTTCCAATGAAATATATCAACTGTTAATCGAAAAATCGAATCAAAATTGACTAATTCAATATGATTTTATTTGATTAAATTTAAAAATTGATTCGATTCAATTTTTTTAAATTTTTTTTAATTAATTCAGTTCAATTTAATTTTGATTTTTTAAAATCGAATCAAATTGAGTAAATTGAATAAATTAATTTTTCACAAAATTTTTTTAAATAAATGACATAAATATAATTTTTTGCTTAAAATAAATTAGTTTTAATGTATAATACATTTTTATTTATATAAATAATTAAAATAATATAATTTATATTAAAAATTCTAAAAAAATTTGAAAAATTTTTAGATCAAATCGAATAGAACTAATTAAATCAAACTAAGTTTGATTCAATTCATAAAAAAATTCAATTTGATTCAGTTTTTATAAATTGAAAATTTAATTAATGTAATTTTGCTTAAAATTAAATTGAATCGAACCGAGTCAATTGATTTTTTTTTTTGGATAATAAGAAATGAATTTATTAGATAAACTGAAATCAACCAACAATATAAAATACATAGCAAAACTAACCATACTTCTAACACTATAATCTAAATGATGCTAAGGAAGTTAGTATTTGTTGTGGTGTTTATTGAATGAGTGTCTCCACCACCTTTAGTTTATTTCCCCAATTGATTGATGGTTTAAAGGCAAATAAGGTCCACCATGTTAAGTACTTGGTTTCTCAACCACTGAATGGGCGAAAATGGCTAATTTTCTCAATGGTGCCTCCCTTTGTATCACTAATGCCACTTACTTATTCTTTTTAAATCTCTCTTTTTTTCTTTTTTCTTTTTTTGGCATGTAATAGTGATGAACACTATAAGATTAATTATATTATGCTATTATAATTAATATAATTTTAAATATTTAAATAATAATTTTATTAGTATATATAATTATCTATTACCTGAATAATTTTTATATAAATAATTTAAAATTATACACAACAATACTATACATATATGTTATCATAGAATTAATCTGTAATAGTGTTATGAATACCATGTAGAACATGCTAATTCTTAATTAAGAATTGTTTCGCACGTTATTAAGCTATATTATATATATTATATAAAATAATTTAAATATCAGTAAAATATTTATTATAAAATATATAATAATATTTATTTTTAAAATAGATAGTATATAGAAATTATTTTTTAGTTTTACTTTTTTGATTACCTATTTTGCAGTTTATTTTAATAAAACATTATTATTTTCTCTATTTTCCTATTCATAAATTATATTATACAGAGAAATTTGACATTTAATATTCTTGTAGTAGTCTGCTTTTTTTTTTTTTTGGCGAGTTAGAACTTCATTGATCTAAGGTAAAAAAAAAAAAAAAGAATATTCATAATTATAAATCATTTTATTTTTCATGTTATATTTTATCTTTCAGTAGAATTCAGATTTCTTTTTTTTTTTTTTTTTTGGGTGGTGGTCCATGAGGAAAAATCAACAATGATGGACAGAATTATCATTAAGATTACTGACTCATACATACTTTCTTCTTGTAGGTAATACATGTCATCGTTGAATACAAGTAGGCCCACGCCAACTAACACCAATATGTTTTGGTCAACAACGAAACCGCTACTCGACGCCAGGATTAAAGCAATAGACTGATTGCTTTACGTTTCCTTCCAGGCTTAGCCTATTCCAAGTCAAAATGAAAATTATTTGTTTCTGTAGAGAAAATATGCATCATGAATCCTTCTCACCAAACTAATTATATAGTAAATCTCTTTATAATCATAATATTGATATCATAATTTTATTACTATGAAGTGTTTATGATTTAATAGATGTATACTTACAATTTACTTTCACTTATTATAAAAAATGCATTATATTAATAATTAATTAATACTGTATGTCGAATCTAATATATTACATTGATAAAAGAGATAGATATAATTTTAAAATTAAGATATGTATTTATGTTTTGTGATATAATATATGTATAGAGGTAGCCAGTTTTTTTGAGATAGAACTTAAAAAAATTATAATGTATATAATATGAAATTTATTTTTATTTGTAATTAATTTAAGTTTAGATTAAAAATTTTTTATGACTATATATCATT
Source organism: Omphalea diandra (assembly GCA_949677035.1). Taxonomy (NCBI): domain Eukaryota; kingdom Viridiplantae; phylum Streptophyta; class Magnoliopsida; order Malpighiales; family Euphorbiaceae; genus Omphalea; species Omphalea diandra. The sequence continues at coordinate 36,951 of CATIWR010357286.1, forward strand.
CCCGCCATTGCCAAATTAACAGTTACTATTTTATTGAACTAGCTGGTGGTGATGATCAAATAGCAATAGGGTTAGTTTTATTTCTTTTAAATATTATAAAAAGAAGTTAAGCGCATGCTAAATTAAAATAAACTAGCTTGAATTTTAATTTCTTTGACCTTAGAGTACTATAAGCAAGATGTAATAATTCTTGTTAATGGCCAGCCAACAGAAACTTAAGTCCAATATTAATAAGTAAACTATGATCATGCGTGCATCTTCTTTTGCATAATGGAAGAAACAATGAAGGGATTAAGTTGGTGTTTGGTCCCCTGCAATAACAATCATGGGCGTAGTATATATATTAATTCAGTGGAGGTTGAAGGAACAAATCCATACTATATAATATGAAAAAGATAGAAGAATGATTACCCAAAGAGCACCATTAATTCTTTGGTTCAGTTGGAAATTAGGCTAAAACCTAGCTAGAGAAGAAGATAGAATCAAGTTGGTTTTTCAGTTGTAGAGTGGCAAACGGAGTAGTTGGCTTTTACTTGTAGAGTAGAGTGGCAAACGAAGCAGTAGGATCATTTTCGAATTGACAAGTTTTTAAGTCAGATGGGATTCAAATTTGAATCGCTTGAATTTTCGAGGGGATTTAAATCATTCACTGGGTTTGTGTATAAAAATGATTTTGAGTTTTCAAGTTTATCTTTAAAATAATATTTTAGATCAAATCATTTATTAATCAATTAATTTTTAAATATCTCTTTAAATTCTTTATTATTTATATAACATTTTCTCATAATTTATAAAGGAAAATAGTAATTTTAATAAATTAGTTTTTAATCAGATAGATTTTATATAAACAAGAATCAATTAAATTTTTTTATTTGCATTTAAATGCTAAATTAAATATAATTTATTTATTAAGCAAATGACTATTCATAATAAAAATAAGCAATTAAATTAAGTTTATATAAAACTATATTTAAATCATATATCATAATTTAAATTACTTTACAAATAAGTACACACTGTATACAATAATCACTCATTAGAGAAAAAAATTTGTGTATTGCAATAAAAATTTATATAAGAAAATTAATTTGATCTAAATATGTGATTTTATCATGATAAATCAAATTTATCATAATTATTATTAAGAATAGGTAAATTTGTGATAAGAATTTTATGTCAAAATTTTTTATCATAATAAATAAGCATACAAAATAAATTATGACATAAACTTTTCTTCATAATTTTTAGCGTCCATCAAATTGCATATAAAAAAATAATATTGTCATAATAATATTTTATCACTATATTAAGCCATTTAAAAAATTATGATAAATTCACTTTATTATAATAAATAACTTTTATTTTACAAAATGTCTTATCACAATAAATAAGAAATTATAATTTAGGCACATGAAAAGACACAGTAAAATTAAAATTAAAATTAAATTTATTAAAATATAAAAATATTACTATATTTTAAATAAAAATTAAATTAAATAATTTAATTATTTAAAATTATTTCTTTTTTTATTTTAATTATTATATATATAAAATAAAAATATCATTTTCTTCTTTATATTATCACCGAGTCAATTGGGTTAGATTATAGGTTGATCCAATTCAGATTAATTTTGACTCAACTCATCAGATTAATTCTAGACTTGACTCTATCCAACTAAAAAATTTTTAGATCATTTTAAATTTAGGTCATTTTAAGTTTGTCTAAGTTTGGATTAAATTTAGATTTTTTTTTTGAATGAATTAAAATTAGATTTTTAAGCAAGTAAAAAATTATCACCTCTAATGTAGAGGCTTTGGATGTGTCGCTAGAGATAAAGAGACTAAGCTCAAAAGCTAAAATTTTCCCTTCAAAGACCTTCTTCCTATTATTAATAATCACTGCCTTCTTCCCTTCAAAGACCATCTTCCTATGATTAAAAATCAATTAAAATTAAAATTGAATCAGAATTAATTCAATTTAAAACTATGTTGTTTTTGTAAAAAAAATTTAAAAATTATATTATTTTATTCAAATTATAAATGTTAAAAATAGTTTTTAAAATTTACACTATTATTTCATCATATAATGCTATTTTTTAATTTTTAAATAATATTTATATATATGTATACAAAAATATATATTAAATCAATCAAATCGATTAAATTGACGAATTCAGCCACCAAATTGATTTTGAAAGCATTGCTAATATGACTTGACTCAGTTGTTGCACTTCTGTCAAAAAAAAAAAAGAAAAAAAACTCAGTTGTTGCACTTACAAAGGTATAAGTTTGCAACATTAACAATGATATAAATGCAAGTGAAAGTTGAGTACAACAGACAGGAAGTTAAGGGCAAGCGTTCAAAGATTCTAATCAATATTCAAAAGCAGAGATTATTGTTAATGTTTAGTATTAAGTTCACATAAAACAGTCAAAATATTGAATTGCGTGTCCAAAACAAGCGCTAATACATTGCATATCAGCATCTTATGCAAGCTTAGTAAATTAGGATCTATTGGTTAACTTGGTTAGATTTCCACCTAATTTTAGGCTAGATTATGGGTTCCAAATCAAATGTTTTATGCAAAAATTTAGTATTCTTTTCGTGTAAAAAAAAAAAAAGGTCTCTATTATTCATTTTTAGAAAAATTTATGTTCACTTTTATTAATTATAATTATTTTTTTTAATTTATCCTCGTTACTTAAAAAAAAAAAAATGCTAAACAACCCACTTGTTATTATTCATATACAATCCACTTTCGTAACGCCTCATCTATTATTTTTTTTATTTTAATTTTTATTTATTATTTATTTATTATTAGTATATTGAAATGATGAGAAAAAAAAGGTAGTGAGATAACCCAACTAGCGAGTTATGTAGCAGTACTCAATTATTAAACTAGTAGGAAAGTATATTTATTTTTTCATTAACTGTAATTAAGGGTATAAATGAAAAGATGTATTGTAAATTTTGAATTGATATAATATAAAAAAAATTATAAATGGCAATTTTTTTGAGATAAAAAGAGTACTTGAGAAATGTAAAAGTAGAGCAAAAGTAGACTAAATAAATGTGTGAAATGATTATTGAAACAAATTGGTGCAAAATTTGAATTAGACCAAATAAGTAAGGCTTTTAAACTCGTGGTTAATTCACGTCAATTTAAAGATAATATTAGCAATGCGTTATGTATTGTATAGTTTTAGCACACCTGTATGATTAAAAAAATATATGCGATTTTAAATACATCGCAATTTTCTATTAATATATATATAAATTTAATTTCTTAATTTTTTCTTTGATTAGATTTTGAGTCTTTCAATTTTTTAATTACAAAAATATTTTTATTTTTCAGACAATTTAAATCTAGTTTTTTCAAGCAAAATATAAATTAATTTTTGCTTTTTATGTTAATTAAATAATTTATAATTTCTAAAATAATAAAAAACTAATTCAAAAAATTTTTAAAAAATTAAAATCAACTAAATTTTTCTAGTTTAGAAAAACTTTCACTCTTTTGCCCAAACTAAATAATATAATATTTCTTTAATTTACTGAGAATCAAGACATAATTTTCTTTTACCATCTTTACTTATCATATAATTAATATTCAATCATTCTTGATAACTAATTCATACTACACAGATTTATAAATCGTAATATAACCAGTATATATGATAACTTATTATTACAGTTAAAAAATTAGTTACTATGATTAATAAATATGTTCTGTTAAATTAATTATTGAGAATGATTTGATATACAATATTTAATAAATAAAAATAAAAAATACATTTTGATTATTTAATAAATTAGAAGAAATATTATATTATTTGAGTTAAGAGAAAATAAAAATTTGATTCATTTTTATTTTTCTCATGGCTTTTAAAATTTTCAAAATTATTTTTTACTATTTCATAAATTATAAATTATTTTTTATTGTAAAGATGTAAAAAAAATTAATTTCTATTTTGCTTGATAAAAAATAAAACCTAAAAAGTATGAGAATAAATTAAATCTATACCATATGTAAAATTAGTGCTTTAGAATTAATTATTAAAATAACAAGATATTAATTATTTAGTTCTTAAATATTTTTTATTTTTTAAGTTGAAGAAAAATATGAGATATTTTCTAGATCAAGAAAATTTAGTTGATTTGAAATTGTTTTCCAAGTTTTTTGAAAATTCAAATTTAATTTTTATTATTTGGAAATTATAAATTATTTTTATGAATAAAAATGTAAAAAATGTGTAATATTCTTTGATAAAAAATAGATCTAAATAAATTGAAAAATAAAAGTATCATTCAATTAAGTTAATTTTACTTTTAAATTTGATTAAATTAATTAAAAAATTGAAAAACTCGAAATCTAGTTGAATTACATATTTGAAATGAATACACTTTATCATTAAAAAATAAAATCACACTCAATTCTAAAATTTTTTAAATAATTTGTAAAAAAAAATAAAAAAAATACTACATGAGACTTCACAGTAGTTAATCATTCTGTATTTACAAGGGAAACGAAGACGTCAATTAAAGCTGTGCTTGGAAATTCCAAATGACTGACTGACTGGCCATCTTGTGGACAAATGGGAAGAAGGGACTTGTCTCCTTAAAAGAATTTCTAAATGATTTGAATTGGTATTTTCATCGCTCTAATTCAGATATAAATATGCTTTGAATTAAAAAGTAAGGATTTTAACACTCATGTTCAAGTTAATGTTAAGAAGAGAATTCTCGGTATCAACAATCAAGGTTTTTTTCTCGAAAAACTAATACCACCAAGAATATTTGCAGAAATTCATAATAACTTTCTGTTTCAAACTCGACTCTTGGTTTGCCGTTCAAATCTATATCCAACACCGTCCCAAACCATAAAATCAGATCTTTTGTATAATTTGGTTACGTTGTTGGGTTGAATTTAAATTATTTTTTAAATTATTGGTTTAAATCTTAAATAATTAATCATTTGGATCAGTTCTTGGTTTGAATTTTTAAAACAAAAGCCCAAATTTGAACAAGTTTCTCCTCCTTTGATGTCTGCTCTTGGCGTTGTGGTTGCTCCGCTTGATGTCTGCTCTCGGGACCCCTTATAATTGCTCTGCTTTTGCCTCCGCGGCATTACTCTACCGAAATCAATTCCCTCCTCCCCCCCTCTGGCTTTGATGCTTTATTTTCATAGCATGAAATGAGGAATCTTTCAAATATCAGTTATCTGAATTTGAGTTACATTAGTTTAATTCTCCTACTTAATCAATTCCCCAACCCATCTCACTTAAATGAATTTGAGTTGCATTGGTTTAATGCAATGTTTTTAAAATCTGAATTAGACTGCATTGGGCAGTTCACCGATTTTCAATTTGATCATTTAATAACTCAATTGATTTTGATTGAATTTAAACATTGAATTGAATCAGACTATTGACGAATTCCTAATTTTACCAGTCCCATCAGCTAATTCAATCCGATTATAAAAACATTGGTTTAATGGTTAAAATCTCAATATATACCGTAGTTGCATTGGATTGGATAGAACAGCCCTACGGATGGAATACCCCCAGCTTCCCCTCCCCTTTAAAAGAAAAGCCCGCTCCATTTTCATGCTGGTCCAGATTTGTGACTGAACATATAGTAAAGGTTAGCAGCTCATGGAGGCGATTAGCCAGCCAGTTGTAACAAGCCATCTATTATACTGTGAAGTCTGACTGTGTTTTTTATTTTACAGAACATTTGTATAATAGAAAAGAGAAATCTTGATAAAAAATAGAAAATTTTATTTAAGTTTAATAAAATTTTCATATTTTTTTTATTTATTTTACTTTTTCTTATAATATTAATTATTTTATTTTTTCTCTTTTTTATTTTTAATTTTGACCAGCAAAAAATAAATTTAAAAATATCAATTAATTAGAATATATGAAATCTTGTAATATATTAATTTTTAATGAAAATACATAGTAAAATTTAACTCTTAATATAAAGAGCCAAACTAAAGAGTCCATTGAACCTTTTTTTAATAATATGACTCTTAAAAATAAAATATTTGATATAGATAAAACGTCATATAGAGATACTCTTATAAAGAAAAACTTTATTAATATAAAATTAAAAATTTATTCCTCTCCGGCTCAATCTCCTCTCTTTAGAATTCTTCATAATTCTCACATTCCTTCATTACGCACCTTCAATTAAATCTTACTATCGAAATTAAAGTTCCACTACCACAAAATCAATCAGAGGTATTCCAAGGATTTGATTAATTCAGTTGTCTGCCAGGCTCATATTTCCCAAGTTATTGAAACTAGTGACTTCGTGAAGCAAAGAAAAGATATGCTTTTTCTACATACAACAGAAAAGAAAAGATAATGACACGAAAGAACATGTCTTCAAGCAATAATAAGACCTTGCAACTGCAGAACTTGAGCAGCTAAACATAAGATACTGGCACGCAATAGTTCAATGCACTCAACATATTTGACATGCCTTTGATCAACTGTAACAACAAACTGAAAGTTGTTTTCATTCACAAAAAAAAAAAAAAAAAAAATGCTCAACAAGCACATGTAGATGGATGTTGAGAGCTCCACTTATACGAGTTGCAGGTTATCCGCTTTGCTATGAAGGGAGATTGAGAAACAACAACTGCACCAGGCAGTGAAATGACGAACAAAAAGAAAAGCAACCAACCCAAGTGCAAGGCTAAACTGTCTGAAAATACCACATCATAACACACACATGTTTCTTGAAAAAATTTAATTACTTAAGAAGCCCTAATATTATGAAACTGTAATCACAAGTATTCTTTGGCTACTAGCTGCAGGCGTTTATTAACAACTCAAAAATGTCATCTTAGAATGTGGTTAGCCTTCTTACCATGACTTGGAAATTCCAAAAAACATCTAATCCATACAAATTCATAGCACTACAAAGAAAATGTTAATGCATTCATAGGACAACCAATTCAATATTATCAGCATAGTAAAAACACAAAGGGTACACCTTCAGCATGAAAAGTAAGGACAACATTGGTGCCAAAAGATATCCAGGTTTCTTTTTAATATCAAAAGGATGAAGTTCTGCAATAACCTCCATGACTATAATGACACAGAGCATCCAACTATTATGAGTGTGCAAGAACTAGCCACATACATATACCAATAACCCAATCAACCTGCACCAAAAGTGGGACATAGTTTGCAAAATCCAGAAAACTAAAATGTTGTGGCACAGGTTTTCAACCTGATCGCCATCAAGCTCTCTCTCTCTCTCACTTTGCCTTGGTTGGTTCCATTTAAGAACTACCTCCAAGGCATCGTAAGTTGTAATTTTACTAATTCAACTGCATATAATTCAGTACTCTTTCTTTGTTTCACATATGGTATGACATCAAAACATCAATTTCTTCATAAAAACTAATTGGATATACAGTACTAAGTTTTATACAGCTGGAGTATAACATCATACAGATGTAGCACTAAGAATTTAATAAGCAAATGGATATACAATAGAATCCAACGGAAAAAAGCAGAGTCTGGTGACCTCTACGATGGAACCAATGCGAGTACTATATCACCCTGCTTTCGCAGTATTCACAAATCACAACAACCACCAATATTAATATAACCTAATCGTTGATGAACTAAAATCCTTGAACAAACAAAAGTCTGCACGTAACAAGTGAAGCATTAATTCTTCCCGTTTCACCAAAAATCACCAATCTAACTGAGCAGAAAATCTTTTTAAACTAAGAAACTCACTAAAATCCTCCAATTATTACTACCGACACATAAACAAACAGTTCAACATATCTGACCATAGATTTTCTCCTGTTACCATACTATAACGGTAATAAACCAAAAAAAAAAACAAAACGAAAATAGAAATAGCAATGAAACCTTAATAAAAGCGTAGCCTCCGATTAACCGCTTTCCGGACATCAAGGATTCCAGAATCGGACTCGTCGTGAAACCAGCCGACGGATTTCTGCGCTTCATAAACAATCTGAGAAATGTCTGTTTTTCCAAAAAGATTGAGATTCATAATCATCAATATACTTATATATATAGGAGTATGATAGCTATAATAAAAAGAAGAAAAGAACAAGGACCTTGTTTGACGGTGCGTTTGTTCTCGCGGATCTCTTGGATGGTGGCGGAGATTTTCCAGTAAAGGGGACGACCGACGTAGAAGAGGACTGTTATCACCACAACCGCCATCAATACTCGAAATGTGATCTTTGCCGTCGGCGATGCCATTATGTTACTATATTTAGAATCACGGGAATGAATGAATGAAAGAAGACGAAAAGGATCGATGGAGCGAGTGTGTTCTCTGCGTGTAAAGGTAAAATCGGACTATCGTCATCATGATATCCGCGAGTCACAAAACTTATGCATTGCGTCCTGCCACGTATATCCCGTTTCAAGTTGACGTCTGGTTTATTTTTGGAATTATTAATAGCATTTTGATGACATATTTTTATTTCTTTATTTTTATAAAAATTTTTATCTAAAAACAATTCTTTTACATTTATTTTAGCTAAGAATGTAGAATGAAAACAATTTATCATTATTCATTCTTTATTTATTAGTGATAATTTTTTTCAACTGCAAAACACATTATTAGAAAAATGAAGTGATTCATATAATCTTAATATAACTGTTAATTATTGGTGTGATATTCATCAAGTACGATATGTGGTAGTTTGTGTCGATTACCATTAACTTTAAAATATTTTATTTTTAAAGAATTAGATGATTAAAAGCTTATGCAATGTTGAAATATATATTTTAAAATTCTTGAATTTTTTGTGTTTATATTATTGAGCTTATACACTTTAATTTGGCGAATTTTTATTTTACTATACGTTTATGATAATAAAAGTAAAACTAATGAAAATTTTATTAATAATAATCTAAAAATTACAAAAAATGTCACCTAAAAAATATTATTATATAATAAATAAAAATTAAAAAATTTTACTTATTTTTCTTTAATTGCAAAAAAATATATATAATTTTTAAAATCTTTTTAAACTATAAATACAATATGTTATATTGTTAATTTGTTGTCCAAGAAAAATAAAACAGATTGGTAGATGTCAATACAAACATGAAATGGATCATAGTTCTCAAGTCCAGTAAGATGAGCCAGAATTGTCAGTTACATTACCAAAACAAAGCACCAAAACCAAACATGATACCAACTACTCTCAACTAGCTCAGCGCTTATGCCTCCGATACTAAACCAGCAGAAACAAGCATTCATTTGTAACTCAAAATTACCATTATCCTTGAACATCGACAGGCATCCATAAAAAAATTATACAACTTCAAAAGAAAACTTAAAGGAAAAGGAAAAAAAAAAAACCTCCTTCACTAACATTATTGCAATATACTTATAAGCATTAATTAGATTAAAGGAAGCTTTTACATACAGCCATTTTAATCGCAGACAAAATGTAACCTATACTAACTTCGGCACTTTTCACTGTAGTGACAAAAGAGTATAGACATGATTCTGTACGAACTTTCTGTATGCCTATAACTAAGCAGCAAGCAGAGATTCCAAAAACACCAAAAATGCATGCCTATAATTATCAACCATCTTCAGTAGTCAACCTACCTACGACTTGATCTCCGTCTCACTGGAATTGGTGCTTCTCCACATCCAGGAAATTCCCATTTGGCAATGGAACCATCCCATGAAGAGCTAACAATAATCGGATAAACAGGATGCCAATTACAATCTCTTACAGGACCTTCATGATGATTAAGTCTTGCAACCTCAACTCCACTTACCTGCACAGAAACAGGACTGTTTACCACAAACTTAAAAAGTCATTGGTCAATGTCACTGCCAAATAGACACCCGTTACGGCAGGAAAACTACCAGTATAAACAGTTATTCCAAATATGATGAGGAAATTTCACATGGAACAAGCAAATGGCTGTTAGCCATACTAGTCCTTGATTATATCTTATCAGTGTCAACCTATGCTGCACAGAAACCCCTTTCAGGTCACGTTTTTCGCGTTTCAGAAACCCTATATTTTTTCCAAGTTTTCTTGCCTATATTTTAAAAAGAATTGTTTCGTTGTGGGCATTTTCCATTTTCCCATTTTCGTGTGTTTCCATTTCCACGCTACAAAGGAGTCAACCCATTAACGTCACAAAGATCAAGGCAATTCAAGACCTCTCAATCAAGTTATATCCAATATTCCTTAAATATACATTTGCTATGGAATGAGTCTGGTTTTTAAGATTTAATTGAAGAGCATTTTGTCTTTACCAAAAAGGTGGAACCAATCATCTGATGAATTGCCGTTCATAGCAAAGGACTCTATGAGGGGATTGGCAACAGAATCAACTACGTACCAGATCATAAATATAAACAGAGCAATCACTAGATCCACTGTAGATGTACTTTTGACCAGTGCTGCAACAATTGAGACACCAAATTAGTAATCAATCAAATTTGTTAAGGCACAATAACAATATCATTTTAGGTATATGGTCCATTAAAATAACTGAAAAATCTAGATTGTCCATGAGAAAATCTGAATATAAGGGGTCATACAGTACGATTAGAGATGCTACTTCTTTGTCTCCTTGGTTTGATACTTTATCTTATAAATTGTTATTTTTCTTTTCTTTTTTTTCCCCATATTCTTTGTTTGAAAAGAACACAAATTTTCTGTGTCTTGCATCAAAATATTGGACAGCATTATGCCTGGCTTTAAATATTGAGAAAAATTTTAGGATTTGCAAAATATGCATTTGAAGATAGAAAAATGAAAATACGCCTGAACTTAGGCAATTTAACAAGTTTAGTACATCAGTATTCATTTGATAAATACCTATATTCTGGAGAGAAGTAGCAACGAATCAGAGTGCGCAAGACTGAATGACCTCGGTATGTGGCCACCGACTGATCATGAGCATGTTTCAAGGTTCTTGCATGGGATGGGTAGTCCATCCATTGGTAGTCCCAGCCAGAATCTCTTGGAGTGCTGGTTGAAGAGAAATGTTAGTAGCAACACAGTTATGAGAGCGAGGAGCTGATACACCAGCATATGTTAGCAACAACACACTCACCATACCATAATGTTGGTCTACCAATTGTGTTAAAGAAATTCATCAATCATCATTCATATACACCAATTATAACAACCCCTCAATAGCTCAAAGACTGTCTTTCCTTTTCTTGGTTTCAATGCTTCTTTCATAACCTTCATGATTCTTAAATTTTAAAAAGGTCTTCATTTAACATTTCCAGTTTACCAGGAACAAAAGTAGAAAATGAAAATTTTGACTTTTATGCACTCAGAAATTACATTTAATGTGTTCCATTCAAACCCAGACCCAATGCATGAACTTAATGGTAGGCAGGATAAGCCAAAACTGAAAAAACTATCCAATACCAAAAGTAATACATATGCAAACTTAAAATGATTAACTTAGCTTGTCTGGACCTAAAATGGCTCCAGCCAACTCCCATCCATAAGTAAATAATATTGATTATGTGTATTTCACAAGCTGCAAGCATTTTGAATGGTCGCCTCCTAACAAAAACAGATCTAAACACCACCATATAGGGACTCGACGAAAGGCCCACAAGCATTAAAATGAGGCATAGAGATCTGGAAATGAGTGTGTATGCGTCAGATAAGAACAAAGAAGAAGGCAATAGCATTATTTACCATGTGGCATTACTGGACATCTTTCGTATATCCCATAGTTTGGTAGCTTGATCTTTTCCATTTGAAATTAAATAACGGCCATCTCCACGGCTGTCTAGGAATGTAATTCCTTCTAGATGCCCCATCAAGACCCCTGCTGCTTGTCCTCTTCTGATAAAGCGTCTATCCCATACCTTCAGAAGTTAAAAAGTCAGTAAACATAATCTTGATCAAATAAGCTCATAAGCACATGATCAAAATGGCTTCATATAAAACTTCAACATAAAAACAGCATATTGTTTGTTGAAAATGGTTTAGATTTCCATCAGCAAGTATTGCTTAGTTTAACAGTCTAAGCCCCTATAAAAAGTTTGTTTGGTCTACAAAAATACATCTGCTGCAAATGAGATAAATAGGAAAAACCTTGGCTTCAACTTGAGAACTATAGAACGCACAGAAATGGATTTTACCTTACAGAGGTTATCATCACTTCCAGAATATATCAGATGCCCAGTTTCATCCGCAAAACATACTGTGTTAACATCAGACTGCAAGAGAAAATAAGAATCTGAGTATCTTCCAAACCTTGCTCAACAGCAAGCCACACATATTTACAAACAAAGATTACAAAGATTAAGACATCCTTCAATATATAAAATCTTTCATGGTAATTTTTAATTATAAATACCTGATGTGCATGAATTCGGAGGCTATTCCTATTTGCCCCAAGGTCATAAACATATATTGAATTATCACCACTTCCAGCTACAAGCTCTCGCCCATCTGTTGAAAATTTCACAGAGAATATCCCAGATTCATATTCTTCATCACCCTCATTTTCATTCCCAGAAAAATCCAAACCATCATGAATTTCCTGCATGTAAAGACTTCAGGAACAAAAGTAGTGCCAATTTTTTTAAGATAAATAAAAAAAAAAATAAATCGCTGCCACTCTGGCAACAGAAAAATGAAAAACTAAGACATAAGGTGCAAGGAGTATATCATAATTGGTAAAGTTCTCAGGAAAGAAAAGATTGCCAGTATGGCAAGAATAATTCTGCTAATCATGGTTGAAAATCATTGGTTACTGAAGCACAGCACACAAATGGTTTACATTAGAAACAGTTCACTCACCTGGAAAAAACTTTCGTACCACTGACAACAACCTGACCACAACAATGACAACAACATAGATGGTCCTCCTCCAGAAGAAAGATATTAACAGTACCAAACACAATCTAATCAAGTGCTTCATCTTAAGATCCAAAATGTGAAGTTTACTAGATAATGGCATCATATAAACAACCTTGATCCTAATGTACATATCACGACCCACAAAATAGAATCAAAATTTCCAGTTATTGCCATCTACAGCAGCAATTCAATCCATGATTCCAAGATATCAGAGTAATGATATTCCCCTAAATGACAGCTGATATAATAGTCAACAAAAAGTTTAGCTTTCATTTGACACATAATCAATGCATATAGAAATGGATTCTATAAACATGTATAATTCTGGCATGTACCGTAACATTAGCAAGTGACTCTGTTGCAGAAGACCCAATATTGACAATATGGACAACAGGTGAAATACTGGCATACACCTGCACCACTTACATTCATGTAAAATTCATAAGAGAAATGAATAATCCAAATTTATAATGAAAATCAGCAGATAATGATGATAATTAGCACATAAAAGAACTGATAAAAAAACATGTGACCACACCTAAGAAATAAAATAGGTTCAAGAAGGCTAAAAAGAATTTTCAACTTTGTATATGATCAAAAGTTTGAGGTATCCCACTAATGAATTTATCTCACCCAAGATAACAGTTGAAGCTATTAAAGGAGAGAATAAGGATGACCTTTGAACAATTATTTATGTTCTGGATGCCATAAGAAGAGCCTAGTTCCAAGAATGATCTAAGTTTCTGTTTGAGATTAAACATATTTCCTTATCATAAGAAAAAATGAGACTTCAAATGCCTAACCAATCCTTTGTTCCAGGTCTTTTATTCCAGCAAGGAAACACTATTTAATTGTAAAAGAAGCATCCTAACAACATCTATACTTCAGCAAAAAAAATCCCCTCATACACCTAAAAAAAAAGGTAGAGACGGAACCAATATATTAATGAATGCGCTGAAATTAGAGAACTATGAATGTGTAAATATGCATGCAAGAACATAATGCAAGCGAACACATCGTCACTTTCCCACTTAATGGTATATACCCAACATGCCTCTTTGTCCCACTATCATCATCACAAACTTACAAGAAATCGCTGATCTGGTGAAAGACATGTATCAGTAATTGTCCATCTCAAACTTTGGGCCAAAATGTCTTTATGAACTTTCCATCCCTTATCGACATTATATATTCTGATGTGGCTTCCCTGTTTGTTTCAAACAGAAAATTACATAAAGACTTGTGTTTGAAAAAAAAAAAAAACAATATAAGAGACATACTTTCCAATTTAAGTATCCCTAAACTTGTATTAAAAATATGGTTTTCCAGCAATTATTAGGGTATACTATCCTCTCAAACACAAGACTATACAGCAGTACCTGAAATCCAGCAACGCAAAGAGTACCATCATTAGAAAACTGAGAAACGTAAGCTCGGCTTGTCATCTGGTCCATTCTCCTAGGACTATTAACAGGTAAGTAACGACTCAAAATGTGACAACCATCTGCAGATGAGAATCTTCCTCTCCCAGAATAATTACCCTCACGGCCAGCCAACATCTTCACTGTGGAGACAGGCAGCCTCGCCCTGCCAGGCACACCCCGACCCAAAAGTTTATTGGGTCGTGATCTTAGTTTTGTGAGCTGAGCAATCTCATGATCAAGATAACTAGAATTCTCATTTGGTCCAGGCCTAGCAAACGGTCCATCGCCAGGTAAGTAACTAGTATTCTTGCGTACTGCACGCATGTTAATCCCTTAATTTAGTTCCACCTACTACCCAACTTCAATTCAGAATCACTGAACAAATGTGCAAGCAAAACATCTTCACCCCCATCATAACAACAAATCAACTGTAACCTGGCTAAACGAACATGATTGGAAAATTAACACAGAATCATACGAAAGCATGTGAGAAGAATCCATATACCGCATAGTAATCACACGTAAAACCCAGAAGAAAGCTAAATTATAAAGCTAGCGGCAGAAATGCAGGATTCGATAGCCTTAAATACCTCTAGCTGTTGTTCGCTCAAACCCCAATTCAAACAATACAAACACTTAATTGCTATTGAAAAACTTCAGTTGTAAGTAGACGAAAGAAATTAAAAACAAATACAACAATTCCACCTTCGTTTGCTTTGCAATCAATCAATCAACCGAATAGACCATTAAAAAGGAGGGGGAGAAGATATCAAAGCACACCTATTGAACAGAATGAATGGTTTATGAGAGGAGACCGGGGTTCTGAAGTTTCCTTGGTGTTTCTTGTTTTGGTGAGGGTGACGTTTTTATCGGAGACAACGTGCAAGGTTGGTTGAAAGGATAACAAGCTGACACGTCTATTATATATATATATATATCAGTAAGCCATTGTTAAATCTACGTTACAATAAATACATAAATTAGTAAAAATCTTTTACGCGCCTCCATTTATTATTTTATTTTAATATTTATTAATTTAAAAATATTTTATTAATAATTTTCTCTTCCTCTTTCTAAACACTTTAAATTTATTATTATTTATTATTTTATTATTAAAATTAACTAAATAATACATTTTATATTTATATTTTTTTATTTTTATTAATAATTATAAAATGAACAATTTACTTAATACATTAAATATTTATTTAAAATATAAATAAAAATATGTGTTTCCGCTTAATTATACTAGATTAAATGATCAAATAAGTCTTTAAACTTATGATAGAGTGATAAATGAAGATAAAATAAATTTTTTAATTGATTCAATTAATTGACAGTGTTTTAATATAGAAAATCAAAATTGAACAAAAAACTAAAATTTTTTAAAATTAAAAAGTAAATCAAAACTATCGAATTGATTACTGAATTTTGAAGTTAATTTTAATTTGTTTTCAGTCAGTTTGATTTTTTGCGCACCCCTACCTTTGGCAGATAGGGTATGGCGTCCTTTCAACAGAGGTTCAAGAGTTCAAGTGGTCTTCTCCAATTTACAAGAAATAAAGCAATTTAATACCTCCTTCTTCCCCTAAGTTTCCAACTTAACGAGCAAATCAAGAAAATTTTTTCCCAACAGCAGCAGCTACAGCATGAAAATAAAACCTTGGCCTCATACACAACTGAAACTATTAACTTGAGGTTTCTTTTCTATATTGAAGTAATTAATATCATTTAGCAAGTGGAAAATTGAAGTTAATTAAGCTTCCATGCTAGTAGCATTGAACTTCTTCTTCATTACATAGAAATAATCTATCTACATGAGTGCAAACCTAAAATACAATCTTTCCTGACCCCAAAGCCTCTATCCACCTAATACACATAAAAAAAAAAAAAATGTTTGATAGATTGCAACATAGAGAATTTGTTGCAATGCAAAAAAATTTCCCATTCCACCATTTGAAACTCTCCCTTTTCTTAAGAATTAATACATTCTTGAATTTCTTCTAGTGTTTTTCCTTTGGTTTCCGGCACGAATTTGGCCACGAATAGAATAGTCATCAAGGAGAATCCAGAGTACAAAAAGAATGTACCTGAAAACAATCAAACGTGCCAAAAAAAGAGTCAGTAGAGTACCATGCAAGATGATAAAATCCAATTGTGTGCATTACTTGATAGGACCTTTCTATTTACCTGAGGTACTCCAGTTTATGAGAAAGTTGAAAGTGTAGGAAACTAGCCAGGCCCCTAACCAGTTCACCAGCACCACCAAGCTCCCTCCAACTCCCTTTATATTTATTGGGAAAATCTGCGAAAACATTAAATTTTTAAGGTGACATGAAGTTTTGAAGCTGTATCTAGAATAAGTACACAGATTGGTGTAAATAGTTACCTCAGACATTATCACCCATGGAACTGCTCCCATTCCAATTGAGAATGATGATATATAGATCTGATCACACAATGAAATTGCACATTAAATTCCAAGATTTGCAGAGTGATTAAACAAAATTTCAGTAACATTCTCAAGTAACATTTACCAGCACTCCTGAAACAGCCAGCATAGGTACCCATCCGAGCAACAAGCCTTGCGACTGAAGCATCAAAGTAAAGATTACAAAAACAAACTGAGATTTTCAAGAGCAGAAACGACATGACAAATATCCAATACAAATTAACTAACAGCTTTTTGGTGACTTGCCTTGAGATAGAAAGAAAATCCACTCAAGAAGCAGCCTAGGAATGTCCCAGCCGCAGAAACCTTCAGATATTGCAAAAACATTTAGTAATCATTTAAAAGATTTCTGTGTCAATATAATAATCATTTCTTGAACAAATATGTACCATTATCAGCGGTTTTCTTCCAGATTTGTCCATTAACAGTGCTCCCACCAACGTTATCGGAACCTGAACACAAGCGTAAGCAATGATTCCAGTTGTGCCAGAAGAAAGTCCTGCAGGATTCATAATAGAATTAAGAATCAACAAGAAGGACTAATAACAATTGCAATTAATAAGTAAAAGGGGAATTGATTTACCAGCTGATATAAAGGTTTGACTAGCATAAAAGCCAATGCCATTAATTCCTATAAATTGTTGGAAAATCATTATTGCCACTCCAATCTGAATATCCAGGACATATTTGCAAGATATCCGAAAACATGACATTTAGCTTTCATGGATAACCACATATGGGCATTAATCATTGAATTTTTCAGCAGGTAAGATGTTTACTTACAAACACGACACGGATGTATTGCCTTTGAAATAAATCGAGAAATTTAGCTTTAGGAAGAGCTTGAAGAATTTCAATAGAATCCTGTCATGAAACATAACTCGTTAGTTTCCAACCCAAATGATTATATTCGATTGGGTTAGTTTTTTTGTATGTAACTTGTAGACAAGTACTTGAATTTCAGCTGCTTCGCATGTAACATCAGTGTTTTTGCCTCTCAGTTTCTGCAACGCAGCTTGGAATTCTTTTTCTCGGCCAACTTTTGCCTGAACAAATAAAATTTGAAGTTTCATTTCCCTTTTATTTGCAAAACAAGAGTTGTCGCAGCTTAATGCTTATTTATATGCTTACCAGCCATCTTGGAGACTCCGGAATAAAGAACACACCAACAAGCAGGAAAATGCATGGAAGAATACCTTCAATTTGAAATCAACTATAAGTACCATTGCAAAATAATAATTTCAGCAAAATTTCTTTCTGTTAGGCAAAGCATGTCAACTTGAGTTTACCAGTTAGAGCTAGTACTCTCCATGTAATGACACTTCCTATTAAGAAGGAAGTAGATGACCCAGTAACGATCATGAGCTGAGAAGCAGACAGGCATGCGACTAGGGGATTAGGAAAAAGCTTAATGACGAATAGGCTCCAAAATCAATAAGCACAACTTATGCATAACAGTTTAGGATTTCCTACCTGATTCAATGTGGTTAGCCCTCCACGAAGATTCTTTGGGGCTATTTCTGCTATGAATATTGGGACCTGTTTTTATTAGTTGTTGCCATTAGATTTTTCTTGGCAGAAAATATATAAAAAAAAAATACATAAGGGTATGATTATTGAGAAATTACCACAAAGGAGAAAACTCCAATGCCATAACCAGTGAAAAACCTTCCCATGTCAAGTGTAAAATATTCCTGAATCAAAGCCATTAACAATTAAGTCGCAAAATCATGACTGAAACATTAACCCAATGAATTTTCAAGAACCAATAGTCAAAGACTACACATACTGTAGAGAAAAACACTGCTAGCCATCCTATAATGCAGAATCCAGCTGACATTCTCATTGCCTGTTATATAAACAACTCAAAAGGCATTAATTAAATAGGAAATTAATCACTTCAGTTATGCGCTGAACTTGGAAATTTAATTATTAACATACCCCTTTTCTACCAATGAAGTCTGCAATCCTGCCACTTGTAATAGCACCAAGCATTGCACCAATTGTTAATATAGAGCCAAACGATGAGTACTACAAATTTGGAACAAAAGATCAATTAGTTAAAATTTAGATAATGTGATTTCAGTATCAACCAAAAAAACAGAAAATAAAAATAAAAAAGGACAAACCTGAGCTGTAGTGAGATTAAGGTCTTCCATGATTGCAGATTGAGTGGGTGCTGAATACCCCACCTGCCCAAAAGAATAACTTAAGCTGAAAAATACTAACCTATTTTTATCTTTTGTTTCTTAACAATTCTGTTTTTGTTTGTGTGTTTTCTGTTCCCAACCAACAAGAGCAAAAAGGGGGGGAAAAAAAAAAACCCACTTAGTAAACCTGAATTTTTCTTAAACCAGGAATATAAACTCCCATCCTGCAAGATGGCCTAAAAGAACTTACACAAGAGCCAAATTCAAAAGAACCACAAACAGCAACGAATGTGCTAAGCAGAGCCATCCTAATTGATCCATTCTGCTCCTCATGATGCTCATCATGGTCACTACCACCGACGTTAGTTTTATAGGAAACAACTTTCTCTGCCGGGATCAATGGCGTTTCCAATTCTTCTAGACCATTAATCTCACCTTGTTCAAGATCTTTGTACTGCCCAATTGCCATTCTTTCAAGAACTGAAAGAAAGAGATAAGCAGAAAACGAAGAAAGTTGCAAGCAAGGACTTATGAATGAAGAGGGGGTTGAGTAGAAAATATGGAACTGGGGGGTGGAGTATATATATGCATGCAAATTGCCAAAAACAAAAAAAAAAAGCAAGAACCCGAACAGGATTCAGCTTAGATATTTATTATTCCTATTAAAACAAAAACTCCATGATTAGCTAGGAAAACTGTATGCAGTGCATGTGACGCTATAAGCCGTCACTGACTCAATTTTCACGGTTATATATATAACATAAAAACTAAAATTTATTATGGTAAAAAAAATTACGATTTGTGTTTTTGAATGTGTGTGATTTTCTATTTCTGTTGTTAAATTCATGATCATGTTGGTTTTTTTCTTTCTTTTTTTTTTTGGTAGTATATGTTTATCTGAAGCCGACGTGTTTCTGATTTGGTTTGACGGCCGAAGGGCTAAGAATTGGAAAAAATAAAATAAAATAAAATATTATATTCTATCGGCAGAACTCTAATCCGCGTTTCTATCCTCTGACAGTAATGTTTCCGTTTTGCACTAAATAAGGAATGTTTGGTGGTTTTTTTATTTTAATTTTCTGTTTCAGTTATTAAAATTTTAAAATATTAATTTTTTAAAGACAAAAAATAAATTATTAAAATTTGTGAAAATAATAAAAATTAAATTTTTAAAAGACTCTTCAATTAAAAAAAAACAAACACAAAAAATACATCACGTAATTGATTTGAAATAAATTTTTCGTTTTATTTTATGAAAGATTATTGCATGAATTCGAAATATAAAAAAGTAATGCATTTTTTCATTAAAAAAAATCTTTACGTGGATTTATATATTTATGAGCACAAGATATATTATTCTTTTTTGTATCGAGTTTATTTAATAATCTGCATAAAATTATTTAACATAGTTTCTCAAAGGGCTTTTTTTTTTTTAGTCCCTTAAAAGAATTTCTTTGTCTTTTTCTTTTTTTAAATCAAATTAGACAGGTTCAGTGTTGACAACGTTTTGTTCAAAATCTCAAGATTGTTTGTCCAAATTCTATCGTATTTCTATTTATATTTTAAATAAATATTTAATTAAATTTTTAATATTTAATACATTGTTTATTTGTGATTACTAACAAAATATTTTAATAAAATGAAATAGATAATATAACTATAAAAATATGTTATTTAATTATTATTTAATAATAAAATAACAAATAGAGAATACATTTAAAGTGTTTAAAAAGAAAAAAAGTAAATTATTAATGAAAAACTTGTAATACATGTACATGAATTTAGAAATTAATGAATATTTAATTAAAATAACAAATAAAAGATATATAAAAGGTTAAAACTAATTTTTATATTTATTGTAAGATTATCTACATGTGTATAAAAGATTTAACAATGTCTTGTAATATCAGCATATAAATAGAGAAATATTATATATATATATATATATATATATATATATATATATATATATATATATATATATATATATAAAATTAACAATATGAAATAAATATTTTAATTATTCAAAAATAATAAATATTATTTTATTATGTTAAAAGTTACATATTATGAAAAAATTAAAATAACATCTATTTAATAGTAATATAATAAGTTTTAATAAATTACTTTCAAAATTCTATAATAATTTATTTCTTAAAAACTTATAAGATTGTATTATGATTCATTTCATAATAATTATTACTCTAGAATTCATAAAATTGTATCATGAAATCAAAAGAAATATATTTATAAAATAAACATAATTATTGTATTTATTAGGTATGATAATTTAATAAAATATAATTTTAAATTTTTAAAAATTATCATAAAAGTTAAAAACATTAAAGGATAAATCCGAATTAATCTTATTTGAATCAAATTTATCAAATTTTGAAACAAATTAATTAGATTTTAATCAATTTTTTTTTTATTTCGGGTTTGTGAGTCTACTCAAATCACTCAAGAGTCTAGTGATTGAGTTTTTGAGTCTGACAGACAGAGCTAATTCAGATTTGAAATATTAGTATTTAGTTATATTAAATTTTATATTTATTTTATCTATTTTTTTATAATACATTATAGAATTTAGAGCAGTCAAATATGATTTTTAAATTGATATTGTACTGTTGTCAAGGAAGGGGCCTTGTCAAAGTAACTAAATTAACTTGGCTAGAAATAAAAGAACATAACATAAAATGAAAATTAGAAATGACTGCAAACGTCTTTAGCTAGAAGACTTAGGTATGAATTATCATTATAAACTCTTCTTAAGAACCACACTCCACCTTAAAATTGAAATTGCAAATTCATAGCCATTTGAAGTTCATATAAGATGGCTCTTATCTTTGCCATTTCCACTGAGAAATTAAATAAGGACCTCTGAGTTGTAGCTGCGATTACAAGACGAACTTTATTTCTAAACGTAACTCCAATACTAAAACCAATACTTGGAAGCACACTAGCATCTACATTTTGTTTAATCCCAATGCCCATCGATCCATCAATACTGGATATGCCACTTTTGACTAAATCCCTGGCCTCGCATTTGGTGCTTGGTGAATAGTTTCGTATAATGATTTAACCCACCTTTATGAAAAATTAGTGATGAGT
This sequence comes from Omphalea diandra, assembly GCA_949677035.1. NCBI lineage: Eukaryota > Viridiplantae > Streptophyta > Magnoliopsida > Malpighiales > Euphorbiaceae > Omphalea > Omphalea diandra. Next base: position 58,969 of record CATIWR010357286.1, read on the forward strand.
TTTAATTTTGAGACTACCAAAGCCAATTATAATTGAGCTAAAATAAATAAAATTTAATAATAAAAGAATTAAAATAAATTGAAATGAAAATTAATTCAAAATATTTTTTTAATAAAAAGTTTTTAAATATTAGCATAAATTTTATGTGTTAGGACAACAAAAGAAACAAGGCAATAATGCAAAATTAGATCCACAGGTTCTGAACCATAGTACATGTTATCAACAGTGGATGCAAAATTTACAATAAGTGGGTGTTGATAATAAAACTAATAATATTTTTCAATATAAAATATGTGAAAAATAAAAAAAAACAACAATAATTTAGATAAAATTATATTTTATTATAATAACCCTTTCCGAGGTGCCATATTTTGAAACATTTGGATGATATCTTCAACTTTAATGAAATTTAAGGGCAAGTACAACAAAACAAAAAAAAAAAAAAGAAGAGCAAACGGGAATTTGAAAAAAATGAAAAAAGGTAATATTTAAAAAAAGAATTTTTTTTTTACCTTTAATAATATATTAATTGTTAAGTCAAATATGTAGATCAAAATTTAGAGAATAGACTCATTTGGGTTGAGAGAAGTTAAAATCTATGGATTTGACAAAATCAATGGATTTAAAATCCATGAATAGTAAAATCAATGAATTTTGAAAATTTCATCATTTGGTTTGAACATGAAATCCATGCATTGTTAAGGATAATCTTAGAATAAAAAAATATTATAATAATCCATTATTTATTAAAAGTGATGAATTTTTGACATTCTCACCTCTTAAATGGGAAAGTGAAAACCCTCAAAATAAAAGATTATGGAGAATGATGGATTTTACGAAATCTATGGATTGTGATATATTTTAGTTTGTCAATAAATGAATTTAACTCAAATTTATGAATTTTATAAAATCTTTCATTTCAAATGATACCTAAAATATTAATAATTTAATAAAATAAATAAGTAAAACTTTAATTGGTCCTTTAGCCCATATTTGCAAGCTTATGTTAAAGTAACTATATGAGATATATAACTTGATTTAGTTCAAATTACACATACTAAGCATATTATAAGAAATTTTTAAAAATATGAATGGGGCTTAAGCCCCCACTGGTCCTTAGCTGTGTTCGCCTGGCACGTTATGAGATCACAATTACTATCTTTCATGGACAGTAAGACCCTTTAGTGGCTAGATTATACATTTAGTCTTTCTTAGGGATATATATATATATATATTGCATTTGGCAAGATTTTAAAAAGAGTTATTATAAATTCTCTGTAACTTATTAAATTTAGCTAAGTAAAAAAAATTAATAGTGTATAGTTATTGTGAATGCTAAAGGGAGAATGTTTGGAGAACATCTGACCCAAGGCTTTGAACTCACTCGTCTACTTTGAATGATGTGTTTTGAATAATAACAAAACTATAACAAAATCAAGAGAAGTTCTAATATTTGTACTTTAGTGTTTTTGGATGATTTGAACGGACTAGATGAACGTTAAAGGGCCAAAACAAGTTCAATAGGCATTGTGCAAGTTCAATAGACATTTAACATCTCCCAACAGGCGTTAGACCGTTCAACAGGTATTAAAGGATGAGCAATGGACATTGAATGAATGTTACAAATAGCCAAAGTCTTTTATACCTCACAATGGGCATTGGACCATTCAACGAGCATTGAAGGATGAACAATGGACATTGAATAAATGTTGTAAATAGCCAAAGTCTTCTGGACCTTGCAATGGGTGTTATCCCTTTGCATCTAGCATTAGAGAACTAGTCTAGATTGAGCTGTGCTAGACCTCGCCACAAGCATTGATGTTTGACAATGGAAGTTGATTTGGTATAGCAACAAATGTTGCATATTCACAACAGACTTGGAAAAGTGTCCAAACTTGAGCTAAAACTTTTGAAACTTGAAATAGGCATTGACCATTCTCAACAGGCGTTGAAAGAGTTTTCAATGGGTATTGTGAATTATTTAACAGGTGTGAAAAGCCACTGTGCAAAGTTTGAAAAATATAGCACAAAGTTCATGCTTTCTAAAAATGAATAACGAACATTGTTCTTACTCTAGTAGGCGCTATAGTCAAAGCCAACGAACTTCAAATGATGAAGAACGAACATTGGAAGTAACCATTATAAGTTCAATGGGGTTGATGAAGAACAACGGATGTTGTTACCTCTAATGGCTAATTTTGTAGAAAAACTGTTAGACTTAACATCAATTGTTTCAATGGCTAGTTTTGGAGTTTAGCTATATAATAAGCATTTTTAAAGACTAGAAATAGGATAAAAAGTATGAAGAACATTTGTAAATATTTGTAGAACTTTTAGCAAGTCTTTGTCTTTTTGGGTGTTGCTTATATTTTGGGAAGAATGAGCTTGTTTTTTTTGTTACTCTTTTTTAGAGTAGGTTTCTTGAGCACTAATATTGTATTTACTGCCTAATTGAGAGGTATTTGACATTAGTTAAATTCATCCTTGCTAGTAGTTGTAAAGCTTGGTATTGTGCCTAAAAAAATACTAAGGGGTTGGGTTGACTCTCTTATTCCTTGTAAAAGAGAGTAATTATAAAGGTTGTCCTTAAGCCTGTAAAAAGGAAAATTCTTCCTGAGCTTGTAAAAGGGAAGGTTGTCCTTAAGTTTGTAAAAGATAAATTTCTTCCTTAGCCTAGAAAAGGGAAGGTTTGCTCTTAAGCCTTGAAAAAGAATAGAAAGGCCTAAGTGAAAGTTTAGGGAGTAGAGTAGCCATGTTGTCGAACGACTATAAAACTTTGTGTTTGATTTGTGTGATTGCTTGCGCTTTAGTTGTTTATGCTTTTGTTTACAACCCAATTCACCCCATTCATCTGCCACTCATTTCAATAATTAGTATCAAAGTCCAACCTCTTTTGAAGCTTAAGTGCAAGAGGGATATGGTCATGGTAACTATTAAGTCTTCTTCCTATGGAAAATTTCTCAAAAATGGATTGACTCAAACCACAGGAAGCAATATGCCCATGGAGCTAGAAGATCCTTGTCAAGAGGAAAAGGAGCTTAATGAATTCCACATCTACAAGTGATTATGAATTCTCATGCAACATAACGATAAAAAAGAGGAAAGCAAAAAAAAAAAAAAAAGAAAAGAAAGTTGGATGTCTAATGGCCATAGAGGATGAATCGAATAAGGACTCTCCAAATAAGTTATGTGAACTTGATGATGATATCAAAGAAATGTTCATAATAGAAAATCTTATTGAGGCTCTTAAATCAACAAATAATGACTTAGATAAATCTTTTTATAGAAATAAGATTTTGAGAAATGAAAATGAATTTTTGAGAAATGAGAGTGGATTTTTGAAAAATGAAATTTCCTTAATTTCTAAAATTAAAGATGAACTTAGAAGTTGAATGTTTGAAAAAAGAAAAGAAGGAATTGCTTTAAAAAAAAACATTTTTCTTAGATTTTAATGAAAGAGAATTTTTGAAAATGAAAATTGATGCTTTGGAAAGGGAAAATGAAGAGTTGAACTTTGAAAATAAATTTTATGTAACTCTTTCTAAACAAAATGACAGTTTATAAAGGAGGTTTTGGATTTGGAAAACTCTCTTTCAAATTTTACTAAAGAAAAATAAAAATTGGATTTACTTTTGGGCTCTCAAAGAGATACTAATATGAAACATCACATTAGATATAATCATGGCTCTTCCTCCACTTTTAAATGTGTGTTTGTTAGAGCTTTAATTTGTATAACACCTAGTCTCCAAGGTGTTGAATCACAAAACTCCTCATAAAAGGCTAATGCAAGCAAAACCTAAAAGCACAACACTAGCATATGCATACATTAAAAAGCCCAACAAAAAGGCTAATCATGCTTATATGTATGCATCTTATAAGCCAAAGAGAAAAAATGTGCTACTCTTTACACCTAGAAGAAAAATTACACATGATCATACTCATTCTAAGGTGTATATACGAAAGACACATGTGTGTAATCATAGTTGCTCTTACCCTCACTCTCATAAGCCGAAGGCAAATTATGCCTTTATTTATGGAACTAGGCATATCAAGAATGCAAAGGTTCTTTCATTTGTTAGGCATTAATCCTTTAGGAAGCCACCTCACACTTGCTCTATAAATGAGCTTAGGAAACCATTCGTTTGGCAATGCTTTTATTGTGGAAAATATGGCCATAAATCATATTTTTGTTAGGCTAGGTTGAGAGATAAACATATTTATGCTATTAACCCCTATAGACCTAAAAGAAAATAGGTACTAAAGAAAGTTTAATTTTGTAGGTTTTAAAATTTCTCACCCCCTACTCAAAATGGAGAATTAAATGGTGATTAGGGCTACAGATTTTAAAGAAGAATTTGCATTTTTGGAAATCATTAACTGTAATATATCTTTATCCTTACTTTTGTTTTTTTTTGACATGTTTTTGCTGAGGGGGAGTTTATTTTATGAACCAATAATGGTATCAATTTGGATTTTTTTAAGAATCTCTAGTAATTATCCTTCCTTTCTCGCTTTCCTCAATTTGTGAAGAAAACATGTAACTCTAAGTTTTGTCAACTGAATTTGTGTTTAAGTATCTTAGGAGTTTTCTTAGAAGGAAGCATATAAATAAGGAGAGTTTTCTTCTCTAAGTGTTCTGTATTTTTGGTGTCATCACGTTTGTTTTGTTTTTAGAAGTTGGTATGGATTTAGGAAGAGAATATTTGTATGTTTGTAAGGGGAAGAACATTTTTTAAAGGGAGAATTTTTGTATATCTTTTTGTCTTAATGACAAAAAAAGGGAGAAGTTTCGAAAGGTTTGATCGGATGATTTTATTGTTGTGTTTGGTATCACTTATTTGCATAGCATAATACTTGGTATCATTTATGTTTTTAACATCCAATATTTAGTATCATATGTGGTATATTTGGTATCAAGCCTTATGTGGATATTTTGATCGATATGTGTTTTGATTAGTATCTTCTTTGTAGTTTTGCTTTTTAAAATTAAGTATCATTGTGTGTTTAAGTTTTATATTTTTGGTATCAAAGCATCTTAATTTTATCATTATTAAAAAAAAGGGAGATTGTTGTGAATGATAGGGGATAATATTTGGAGAATATGTGACCCCGAGGTATTGGACTCATTCTTCTACTGTGAATGATGTGTTTTGAATAATAAAAAAACTATAACAAAACCAATAGAAGTTCTAATGTTTATACTTTAGTGTTTTTAGATGATTTAAATAAACCCAACAAATGTTAAAAGGCCAGAACAAGTTTAATAGGCATTGAACATCTCTAATGGGCATTGGACTATTCAACTAGGATTGAAAGATGAATAATGGATGTTTAATGAATGTTGTAAATAGCCAAAGTCTTCTAAACCTTGCAACATGCATTGTCCCTTTACAACGGGTATTGGACCATTCAACAGACATTAAAGGATGAACAATGGACATTAAATAAATGTTGCAAATAGCCAAAGTCTTCTAGACCTCACAACGAGCATTGTCTTTTTGCAACTGGCGTTGGGAACTACTTCAAGTAAAACTATGTTAAACCTCACCACGAGTGCTAATGTTTCACAATAGGTATTATTTTGCTTAGAAACAAATATTGTATATTTGCAACAGGTATTAGAAAAGTGTCTAAGTTTAAGCTAAAGCTAAAGCTTTTAGAACTCAAAATGGGCATTGACCCTTCTCAACATATGTTAAAGGAGTTTCCAACGAGCATTGCAAATTGCTCAACGAACATGAAAAACAATTGTGCAAAGTTTGAAAAATAGAACACAAAGTTCAATCTTTCTGGAAAATGAACAATGAACATTATTCTTGCTCCAACATGCATTGTAGTCAAAGCCAATAGACGTTGAATGATGGAGAACGAGCATTGGAAGTAACCATTACAAGTTCAACAAGGTTGATGAAGAACAACAGATGTTGTCACCTTTAACAACTAGTTTTGCAGAAAAGCTGTCAGACTTAACATCAATTGTTCTAATTGTTAATTTTGGAGTATGGCTATATAAGGAGCATTTTTGAAGAGTAGAAATAGGTTAGAAAGTTTGGAGAACATTTATAAACATTTAGGGAACTTTTAACAAGTTTTTGTGCAATCTTTTTGGGTGTTGCTTATATTTGGATAAAGTGAGATTTTTTTTTTATTACTCTTTTTAAGAGTAGGTTTTATTGAGCACTAATGGTGTATTTGTTGCCTAATTGAGAGGCATTTGACTTTATTTGGATTCATCCTTGCTAGTGGTTATAAAGGTTAGTATTGTGCCTAGAAAAATATCAAGAGGTTGGGTTGACTCTCTTGTTCCTTGTAAAAGAGAGTGATTGTAAATGTTGTCCTTAAGCTAGTAAAAGGGAAGATTCTTCCAAAGCTTGTAAAAGGGAAGGTTATCTTTGATCATGTAAAAGGGAAGGTTCTTCCTTAGCTTGAAAAAGGGAAGGTTTGTTCTTGAGTCTTAAAAAAGAATAGAAAGGCCTAAGTAAAAGATTAGGGAGTGGAGTAGACATGTTGTCAAATCAATATAAAACTTTGTATTTGATTTGTGTGGTTGCTTCCACTTTAGATGTTTGTACTTTTATTTACGACCCAATTCACCCCCTTGTGGGTTACTTCATATGCCACTCACTTCAACGTTAGTAAAAACTAATAATTAAAATATTTATTATATATATATATATATATATATATATATATATATATATATATATATGAATTTAGTAATATATATAAAATATTTTGTAAATAAGTATTTTAATTAATCCAAAATAATAAATATTATTTTATTACATTAAAAGTTATATATAATTAAAAAATTAAAATAATATCAATTTAATATTAATATAATAATCTTTAATTAAATTACTTGCAATTTTCTATAATAATTTATTATTTTGAAAACTTATAAGATTATATTATGATTAATTTTATAATCATTTATTACAATAAAATCCATAACATTGTATCATAAAATCAAAATAAATATATTTATAAAATAAAATAAATAGACATATTTATTGTATTTATTAAGAACGATAATTTAATAAAATATAATTTTAAATTATTAAAAATTAACATAAAAGTTAAAAACATTAACAGATAAATCTGAATTAATCTTATTCGAATCAGATAAGTTTTCAATTTTTAACCAAATTAGTTTTTTTTATCAGATTTCTTCTATTTCGAGTTTGAGAGTCAACTAGGATCACTCAAAGGTCTAGTGATTGAGTTTTCAGTTCGATAGACATAGATTATTCAAATTTGAAACATTAGTATTTAGTTGTACTAAATTTTAGACTTATTTTATTTATTTTTTTTATAATACTTTATAGAATTTAGAGCAGTCAGATATGATTTTAAATTGATGCTATTGTAGAGGAAAGGGACTTGTTAATCCTAATTTGTTCATTTAAAACATGGTTAAAAGAAAATTTAGGTCAAACATGAGTAATTAAACTATCTTAGCTAGAAATAAAATAACATAACATAAAATGAAAATGAGAAATGACTACAAACGTCTTTAGCTAGAAAACTCAGGTATAAATTATCTTTATAAACTCTTTTTAAGCTTAGAGATGGCGACCTGACAGGAATCACTCTCCACCTCCAAATTGAAATTGCAAATTCATAGTCAGTTGAAGTTCATATAAGATGGCTCTCATCTTTGCCATTTCCATTAAGAAATTAAATCAGTACCTTTGAGTTTTAGCTGTCATTATAAGACCAGCTTCATTTTTAAATGTAACTCCAATACTAAAATCAACACTTGAAACTATTTTGGATCCCTCCTACATGAGGGCTACATCACATGGCATAATTGTTTTTTTTTTTTAAAAGGGAACAAAGCTTAGCCATGAAGCAATTTTTCTTCATGTCTAAGTAAATTGAGGTGGCAACCGACTTAAACCAAATTGGCCTTTGGTTTTCCTTATAAATAGACATATGACATTGTGTAAATGTATAATAGTGAGAGCATTATCAAGGATGAGAGTAAAATGAGGGTGAGCCAAAACATTTTGCTTTGATTAGTGTGTGAAGGAAAATTTGTGAGAGAGTTTTATTGTTTACTTGGGAAAAGTTTTCTTAAACGGTGAACGATAAAATAGTAAGGATAATATTTTGGGGTTCAAGACACACCACAAGTGTCACTATTTTATCAAGTTTGTATTTGGATTCCCTTAATATTTATCTAGAGACGACTCTCTCTATACCTATTAATTTTATTAGTGAAAGAAAATTATTTAGAGTTTGTCTTGTGGGCGTAGTCCAAATCAAAACGTGAACTACGTTAAATTAACAGTGCCATTTTTATTTGTTGTGTAGTATTTTATATTTTATTATCATTCTTCCCAACAAATGAAATTAGAGCATGGTTCGTGTACTTGAGGTGCTGTAAAAAATTGTAATCATGGAGCTAAAATTAGCAAGATGATTAATTTGAATGGCGCAAATTACCACATATAGAGAAACAAGATGAAAGATCTTTTATTTGTGACAAAATTGCATTTATTGATTTTTACTATAACAAAACCCGATGATACGATGGATGAGGAATGAACGTTTGAACATGAGCAAGTTTGTGGCTTTATTTCGTAGTTTGTTGAAGATAATGTATAATCACATTTGTAATAAGACTCGTGCGCGAATATTATGGAATAAGATTGAGGAGTTATATGCTTCAAAAATCGGCAACAATAAGCTATTTTATCTGACTAAGTTGATAAAGATAAAATATCAGGAAGGTGCATTTATTGCCAATCACTTGAATGAAATGCAAGGGATTGTGGATCAATTGTCGGGAATGGGTATAAAGTTTGACAGTGAAATTCTTACCCTCATGGTACTTACTTCTCTGCTAGAGTCATGAGAGACTTTGCAGATTTCACTTATAAACTTTGCACCAAACAGTGTAGTGAATATGAAATTTGTCAAAAGTGGTATTCTAAATGAGGATAAGGGACATGGATCAAAGGGTGGCTCTTTAACACAATCAGATATCTTTGTTGCAAATTTCAAAAGAAGAAGCGAGACTCGAAGTTCAAGGCAAAGAGATAAGAGTATAAGAAAGTCAAACAAGTATGCCAACATTAAGTGCCATCATTACAAAAAGAAAGGCTACATCAAAAAGTTTGACCACATCAAAAAGTTCTATCAAAAGTTTTTAAAGGAACAACAAAAGAATAAGGGCAAAGATGAAAAGAACGATTCAAAAGTTTTTAAAGGAACAACAAAAGAATAAGGGCAAAGATGAGAAGAACGATGGTAACAGTGATGATGAAGAAGCAAATATCCTCGATGAATTCAACACCTTTTATGATGATGATATTGACAATCTTAGGAATCATAAGACCAACTGGGTAATTGACAGTGGTGCTTCGTTCATGCTACATCTCGAAGAGAATTCTTCTTGTCCTACACTTTAATAAATTTTGGGTCTGTAATGTATGTATTGTCTTTCACCATGTGTCCCTCTACAGTCTGATACTCCAAAAATGGTATGGTAAGGAAAAGATGTTTCCTATTATCATCATCGAATCTTTAGTTGTAAAGCTTTTTTGCATATTTCTAAAGATGAAAGGTCTAAGCTTGATGTCAAGACACTAGAGTGTGTGTTTATTGGTTATGGTCAAGATTAATTTGGCTATAAATTTTATGATCTAGTCTAGAAGAAACTAGGCAGACGTTGTGATGTTGTGTTTATGGAAGACAAGACAATTGAGAATATTCTAGAGCTTAAAAGAATATCCCCAACCCTGATGATAATTCAACAAACTTAAAGTTAGTTCCTCTAACAACAATGCCAAGGGAAGTTGGAGATAAAGATGATGATGATCAACCTAAGCAGGTGATGCAGATGCTCCAACAAAGATTTTGTTTGAAGATGACGATGGTGTTCATGATCAACCACTAGCAAATGAGGCTTCTCTAATACCACTGAGAAGATCTTATAGAAAAAGACAACCTTCTATAAGATATCCAGCCAATGAGTACTTGCTACTCATTAATAGGAGAGAACCTGAGAGTTTTGAAGAAGGCATGAATGACAAATCCAAGCAAAAAATAGATTGAAGCCATGTAAGATGAGATGAAGTCCTTGCATGAGAATAAGACTTTGAGCTAGTAAAGTTGTCTGAAGGTAAAAAAGCTTTGAAGAATAAGTGGGTGTTCAGCGTTAAGCATGAAGAACACAGTCTCCAACCACGATTTAAAGCTAGATTTTGATGAGATTTTCTCTCCAGTCATAAAGATGACATCTATCCATACCGTGCTAAGCCTAGTAGCAAGTTTTGATCTAAAGATTAAGCAAATGTATGTCAAGATTGCCTTCCTTCATGGTGAGTTGGAAGAGAAGATATACATGGAGCAGCCAAAGGGTTTCAAAATAAAGGGAAAAGAGGATTATGTTTGTAGATTAAAGAAAAGTTTACACAGCTTAAAATAGGCACCAAGATAATGGTATAAGAAATATAGGAGCAAAGCTACAAAAATACTACTTCAGATCATTATGTTTTTGTATAACAGTTCTTTGATGATGATTTCATTATTATTTTACTCTATGTGGATGACATATTGATAGTTGGTCGGAATGTTTTCAGAATTAATAGCTTGAAAAAATGGTTAAGTAAGTCTTTTGCCATGAAAGACTTGGGATCAACAAAGCAAATTCTCGGCATGAAGATTATCAGGAACAGAAGTGCGAAGAAGCTATCGTTATCTCAGGAGAATTACATTGAGGAAGTACTTTAGAGGTTTAACATAGATAAGGCTAAAGCGGTTAGTTATCCTATTATTAACCACTTTAGGCTAAGTTCTTCGCAATGCCCTTCCGTAGATGGAGAGAAGGAAGAGATGGATAAAGTTTTATATGCTTCAGTAGTTGGTAGCTTAATGTATCCATGATGTGTACATGGCTAGATATTGCTCATGCAATTGGAATAGTGGGTAGGTTTCTTTCAAATCCTAGAAAGGAACATTGGACTGCAATAAAGTGGATTTTCAAGTACCTTCGGAGTACTTCCAAAATGTGTTTATATTTTAGAGAAACCAAACCTGTGTTGGTCAGTTACATAGATGCAAATATGGTTAGCGATGTGGACTTAAGAAAGTCTACTTCAGGTTACCTAATTATTTTTGTAGAGGAAGTTGTGTCATGACAGTCAAAGTTACAAAAATGTGTTGGCTTGTTTACCATAGAAACAGAGTTTATTATAGCAACTGAAGCATGTAACTAGTTGCTATGGATGAAGAAGTTCATAAATGAACTTGATTGTCAGTAAGATAGATATAAGCTATTTTGCGATGGTCAGAGTGGTATTCACCTTGGTAAGAATTCTTCCTTTCATTCAAGATCAAAGCAAATTATGTCAGATATTACTGGAAAAGGGATGTATTGGAGAAGAAGCTATTACATTTTAAGAAGATTCATATAGAGGAAAATGGATCAGAGATGTTCACAAAGATTCCATTAAGAGATAAGTTTGAATTCTATCAATTAGCGTTGGAATGGTGATGCCCTCTATGTAGTCAGAAAGGAGAGAATTATTGTGGATCCCCCAACATGAGGGCTACATCACATGGTGTAATTTTTTTTTTTTTTTTTAAAAAAAGGGAACAAAGATTAGCCATGAAGCGATTTTGCTTCATGGCTAAGCAAATTGAGGCGACAACAGACTTAGGCCAAATTGGCCTTTAGCTTTCCTTACAAATAGGCATATCACATTGTATAAATGTATAATGGTGAGAGCATTATCAAGGGTAAGAACAAAGTGAATGTGAGCCAAAGCATTTTGCTTTGATGAGTGTGAGAAAATTTTATAAGAGTTTTATTGTTTACTTGGAAAAAGTTTTCTCAAGATAGTGAGTAGTCCAAATCAAAAGGTGAACCATGTTAAATTAACGATGTCATTTTTATTTATTGTGCAATATTTTATATTTTATTATCATTCTTCTCAATAGAAACTACACTAGCATCTTAGTTCAATTCCAATGCTCTTTGATCCATCAATACTAGATATGCCACTTTTGACTAAATCCTTGACCTCGCATTTGGTGCTTGGTGAATTAGTATTGTATTCATTGGAAAAGATTTAACTCACCTTTACCAAAAATTAGTGATGAGTTTTAATTTTCAGACTACCAAACCCAACACATTATAATCGAGCTAGAATAAATAAAAAGTAAAAATAAAGAATTAAAATAAATTGAACTAAAAATTAATTCAGAATATTTTTATTTTTTAATAAAAAGTTTTTAAATATGATCATAATAAGTTCAATATATATGAAAATTTATATATTTTTTTAATAAATTTTAGCAATTTGAAATTTAAGATCACAAGAAAATGTACACTCTCTTGCTATTTATTTAAGATTCATTGAACATAGTATTTTAATTTTTAATTATTTTTAAATTGATTCAAATCAAATAATATAATTGAATCTTACATATAATAAAATATAATTGAATCCAAATATATTTTTATTTTTATTTTTATTACAATTTGTATTTTAAATTAAAATGTGTTAATGGTTAGTATGGTATCCAACCATTAGTCACATATTGTAATTTTTTTAACGATGGTGTAGTTAATGCTATTAATGAAATCACTATGAATTAATGAAGAAGGATGAGTTTTTAATAATGATCTCTATTAAAAGAAATCCATTGCGTTTAATAGGATTTGGACTCAATGATCATAGAATCATAGGACATCATCACTTAGTCCCTTGTCTGGGAATCATTTGCAGTCAAATGACGGTGTTGGAATTTGTTGAGTTGAGACTTGAATTTTGAAAATCTTACGTGTTAGGACCGCAAAAAGAAACAAGACAATAATACAAAATTAGATCCACTCGTTTTGAGCCATATTACATAGTATTTTCTAGAATGACTTCAAGTCATGTGTGACTTGAGAGGGATAGAGTGACATGTGAATATGTAAAAATTTATATTAAAAAAAATAATGAAAGATATAACCAGCTACTTATTGGGAATAAAACTAAAATAGTGATGAATTATATGAAAAAATATGAACATATAATAAAAGTGAATTTGAAAATTTGGTTTCCCTTTTCTTTCTTTATTTATATGTAATGGGTAACTATTGTATTTTTGTGATAATTTATATTAAATTTAATATTCTAGACTAATTTAATAAGGATTATTTGTTAATTATAAATTAAGTAAAGTTGTTATTATAAATCAAACCTTATAATAATATTGAATAATGTTTTAAAAGAAAATTTTTTATGTAAAATTGGCAAATAATAAAAAATATAAATATTGTTCACACTTTATAATAGATGAAAAAAAATATAGATAACAATTTTGTTATAAAGTTATAAAAGAATCTGTAAGTAAGAAATAATTATATTGATTATTTTGTAAACTAGTTAAATTAAATACGGTAAGAAAAGTAATTAATTACATAATCTTTCTTATTTTTAGTATAAAAGAAGAGGAATTAAAAAAGAGTTAAAGAAAAGTAAGTAATATAAAAATTTATTTTATAATACCATAATATAGTTTGTAAAATTAAATATGGTAAGAAAAAACTAAATAATTACATAATCTTTTTATTTTAATAAAAAATTAAAGAAGTGTAGAATATATCATAATAAAGAGAAATATAATTAGAGTTATTATAATTATTAAATAATTTTTAGATTATTATGTAAGGTCAATACATAAATTTTGAAATATCATCACTTTACATAAAAATCATGTCTTGGTCAATATTTTGTAATATAAAGATTTGTTGGTAAGTGTTGTGATTGCAGAAATAGAGTCAGCATTTCATTGGAAGTTGAATAGAGAAGAAAACCAAAATTGGACCCTATGTCACAATTGCTACCTATCATGTTATGATTGCTACCTTGATAAAACTTGGAAAAAATTTGGACTGTTTGTTTCGTGGTAAGCATCGTGGTGTGAGTCTCGATTGCAACACTCAAATCTTCAATGATGAACTACTGAGAACCAATCAAAGAATGTCATGTGTTAAAGAGCCGTTTGAAAGTTCAAGTGTCCTGACTGCTACAACTATGTTGAGGTTGCGACCCACTTATGCCAACCAAAGCTGATTCATGGTCCAAGGTCACGACCACTTCTCCAGTGCGACTTGAGTTGTGACCACTAAAAAGGTTTCGCGTCTAAGATGGTTGAGCCATAAAGAAGGGTCCTAGTGGTTAATTTTATGAGGAACCAATGTTGTGCTGCCAAGTGTACCAGCCGTTAGACACAAATCGATGATCTCGACCGTGACTAAGCAAAATCCAAAGCGAAACTTGAGTCGCAACCATGTCATGCCTGTCTCGACTGCGACTTTTATCTGACAAGTACTAAATGCTAGATTTTGCATCAACTTTGGAGATTATGAGCTAGTTTTGTCTCTAACGTCTCTTTGGTGAGAGTAATATATAAAATACTCTACCAAATAGACATAAATGTAAGAAAATAACATTTATTAACACAAAACTCTTGCATTTTTTTCTCAACACTCTCTTATTTACTCTTTGTAAGTGAGTTGTAACAAATTTGATGTGAGCTTTAAAACACTCTTTAGGATTGGATTTGAGAGTGAGTTAATAGAAAACTGTTGTATAAGTTTGAATGTTAGCCTTGGGAAACACTTGTGAGGTTATGTGTGAATCTTTGTAAAATACAAGTAGTAAAATTTGGTATGAGATTACAAAACATCATGTAGTATTAGTAGAACTGACAATTGGAAGAATTTGGGAGCAGATATAGGTTGGTTAATACCTAAACCACTATAAATTGTTGTATATTCTAATCTTCTTCTACTTTTTCTAATACTTACACAACTTACATTCCCTCCAAAATTTAAATTTCTCACCAATTCAACCCCCTTCTTGATGTATAAGGGCCAATAAAATTTAGTTTGTAAAATTGAATATGGTAAAAAAAGTGATGAATTAAATAATTTATAATATTTTTGCTAAAAAATAAGAAGAATTACAAAGGAGTTAAATAACTGACAAATTTTTTGTAATCAAGAAATTATACATAATAATTTAAACTATTGTACTTTTTATGTAAATTCATAGATTATTATGTAAATTCATAGATTATTTTATATATAAAAAAAAAGGAATATGATCACTTTACATAAAAATCGCGTCTTGATAAATATTTTATAATATAAGAATATATTTTATAATAGTAACAATATATATAATATGAAATTATAAAATAATTAGAATTATTGTAATTTTTATATAATTTTATAGTTTATTTTGTAAAACGAAAGAAGTATGATCATGTTACATAAAAATCATGTATTGACAACTATTTTGTAATATATAATAAGAATAATATTATGATATACAATAAAAATAATATCATATTATATATAAAATTAAAGTAAATAATATTAGAAAATAAAAATAAAAAAATTAAATAATATTAGAAAAATAAAATTAAATAAACTATAAAAAAAAAGAGAGATTAGAAATAAAGAGTTATGAATATGAAGAGAAATAAAAAAAACTATTAGATTCCTAATTTTTTATTTATTTACCTCTTCGGTGTTAAGTTGTGTTTTTATTTTAAAACTCAAATTATTTTAAATTAAGATGACTTAAAGTCACTATACTAAGCATCATAGCACATTATGAGATCACAATTGCTATCTTTCATGGACTGCAAGATCCTTTAGTCGCTAGACTGTACACATACTCTTTCTTTGAGATGATAGTTGATGCAACTGTCATTACAAACAATGACGTTATTAATAAATTATATTTTATATCAAATTATATATATATATATATATATATATATATATATATTCGCATTTGGCAAGATTTTAAAAGAGTTATTGTAAATTCTTTGTAAATTGTTATATTTAACTAAATCTTTTCTCATTTTTTTAATATTATATGATTTATTCTCTTATATTTAATTACATTATATTATAGTTAATTTTTTTATTAAAATCTTTTTATATGATTTAGTTGTGATAAAATGAGATTATCTAAAAGTGAATGTCAGATTTAAATTTCATCAATATAATTTCTCTCTCTAATACTTGAAAAAAATAAAAACTTTTCTATTAAAGCATTCATGGTTTTTACTATGGCTCATTGTAGTTTACCATAGTTTCATCCTTCACTTTTTTAATATTGCTTGAAATAAATCTTAATGATAATTGTAATAAATTTATTTTTATCACGATAAAACTATATATTAAAATAAAATTAATTTTATCACAATATATAAGTTTTTTGTAATAAGTGATTTGTTGTCATCGTATACTATATACTTGTTTGTGAATTGATTTACATTCTGATATACGACTGAAATGTATTTGATTACACATTTTTATTACATAACAGTTATTTGCTTAAAAAATAAACTATATTTAATTTATTAAACATTCAAATGAAAATAAAAAATTTTAATCAAGTTTTATTTATATAAAATGTATTTCATTAAAAAATAATTTTTTAAAGACAATTATTGTTTTCTAAATAAAATATGAGAAATATTACGTAAGTAGAGTCCAAATAAATATTTAAAAAAAATTTGGTAAAAAATAAAATAAAAAATAATCCAATCTAAAATATTATTTTAAAAGTAAATTCGAAATTTTCTCTCTATGTAAATTCAATAAGTGACTCGAATCAATCCAAAACTCAAACAACTGGAATTAGACTCAACTCAAACTGGAATCCGACTCAACTCAAGAATATCTTCTTTTTTTTTTTTTTTTTTAATTATGAAGAACATCTCAATTTGAAAATGATCCAACCTAACCCATTTGTCAGCTCTAGAAGTTATCTTTATAACTCTTCTTAAGCTCATAGATTACAACTTGACAATCATGCTTCACCTCCCAATTGGAATTGAAAATTCATAGCCAGTTGAAGTTCATACAAGATGGCTCTCATCTTTGCCATTTCCACTGAGAAATTGAATCTATAGCTCTGAGTTACAGCTGCCATTGCAAGGCCATCGTCATTTCTAAATATAGCTCCAATACTAAAACCTACACTTGGGACCACACATATATCTACATTTAGTTTAATTTGATGATTTCTTAGCTATATTAAAATCAGATTATCCTATTGGCTCCGGGTCATTATAATTCTAGGATATCTGATACCTATTGATCCATCAATACTGGACAGGCCACTTTTGACTAAATCTTCGGCGTCGCATTTGGTGCTTGGTAAATTGGTATCCTTTTCATTGGAGAAGATTAACCGACCACCTACACTAAAAAGTTAATGATATGGTTTAATTTTGAGACTACCAAACCCAACACATTATAATTGAGCTGAAATGAAAAAAAAAATTTTGAAAATAAAGAAAATAAAATGAATTGAATTAAAAATTAATTCAGGATAGTTTCAATTTTTTTTAAATGCAATTAAGAGTTTCTAAATTTTAAAATAAAACACTTTCTATTTGGAGTAGTCTAAATAATTTTAATTCATGAATTTTCTATACATTTTTAGTGAAGTCAAACCAAAAATCAATCACAAAAAAAAGAACTTTTTCTTTTACTTTCTAAGCTAACATATACTAAGTAGATGATTTCACATATTAACTGATCTTCAAATTGATTTAAATTGAATTTTCATGTAATAAATATATTTTGAGTGTATGCAAGTGTGCGTGTATGTGTTTTATGTATAAATTTAAATAACTTCTTTTTTTTAAAAAAGAAAAATTTAAGGGAAAGTTATTTTCTTAAAAATAATTTAATTTTGCATTAACTATAAAAAATAATTTTGAATTGCTTTGAAATCCTAGCTACCGCTTATATAGACCTATTTTTTATTTTTTCTTTAGTTACTGTTGATAGTTTTTCTTTGACCTTGACCGTAGCCAACTCTATCTCTTTATTTTCTATAATTTCTTTTTTTTTTCCCTCTTGTAATTTTTTCAATTATAATAAATAGTCAAATTATATTTTCAGCTTATTTGTAGGAGTTTGTTAGATTTTATAGATTTTAATACTAAAATATATTATATTTTGTTAGTAGTGAATTTAGGAAAACGTATGACAAATCAAACGTGTGTGAAAGAAAACCCCATGATTGTAAGGTTTCAATATCTGAAGATAAATTAAGTTCTTCCAATAATGAAGATAAATCTATTTGGTTGAAATCCATTTAGGATCTTATGTTAGATTTATTTTTCTTAGTTGTTTGTTAATTTTATTAGTGAAATATTATGTGTCTATCGTTTTGTCTCATTTAATGAGAGTTTGCTTATCTTCATTAATGAGAATTTGTTTATCTTTCATTACGAGAGTTAAGATAAGTTTGAGTTTGATATTCAGAAGGTTGAACTTGTTTAAAGATTTGTCAAATGACAATAAAATTGATTTGTAGCTCAATATCGACACTGCGTGAAATGTATGCAACCAAGGTATTGTATATAATTATTCCATTAATACAATCAATGAAATTCAAAGGAAAAACTCATTTTTATAATATGTATTTCTTGAACACGGTCAAAATTACTTGTTTGTTACATGTTGTATTTATTAATCTTTATTAATGAAAGACTCTTTTTATTTAAAAAAATTTATCTAACTGATTTTTTAATGTTTTAAATATTAAAAAATATAGAAAATATTTTTCAAAAAATTATAGAGAATATATTTTTCAAAAATATTTTTTGCTAAACAAACTCAGCTTAAGAAAGACTTGCTTCCATTATAAATACAATACACGAACCATATACACTTCCAACTCAAACACAAGAAAAAGCATCCCATAAGAAAATTAGAAATGAGTATCCTTCTCTCCCAAATAATACACAAAACATTTATAGCTATCTTTATAATTACAACTTTTGAATGCAAATGTCCGTTGGTGAAATCCACTGCGCTAAGTATTGAGACAGACAAGGAGGCCTTGATCGCATTTAAGTGTGGAATAAGCCTACAACCTTTCAATTATCTATCTTCATGGGACTCAATTCGTCCCCTTGTAACAGATTTGGCCACAGGGTGGTTGGCATCAACCTGTCCAGCGTTGGACTTACTGGGTCCATAAGCCCTCATATTGGTAATCTCTCCTTCTTTAAGTCCCATAAACTTGACAATAATCAGCTTACAGGAACACTTCCTGATGAAATCTGTAAGCTTTTTCGCTTGCAATTCATCAACATGAGTTCCAACAGCTTCCAAGGTTCGATACCATTGAACATAAGTACGTTGTTGGAGCTCAGAGTGCTTGACTTTTCGATGAATCAGATTACAGGAAGAATTCCTGAACAACAAACCTCGCTTGTGAATCTCCAGGTCTCGAACTTAGGGAGAAATCATCTTTAGGGTACAATACCGCCATCCATTGCAAATCTTTCGTCACTTCAGGATCTGACTTTAGGCACTAATACTCTTAGTGGCATGATGACAGCTGACTTAAGCCGTCTTCGAAACTTGAAGGTTCTTGATCTCACCATAAACAATCTCACTGTTACATTTCCTTCCAACATCCACAATATGTCTTCCCTGATTAAGCTGGCCTTGGCTTCTAACCAGCTATGGGGTGAACTTCCTAGTGATGTTGGTGTTACACTTCCAAATCTTTTATTCTTCAATTTCTGCGTCAATAACTTCACTGGGACAAATCCTGCTTCTTTGCATAATCTCGCAAATATAAAGCTCATCCGTACGGCGCATAATCTTCTGGAAGGAACTGTACCTCCGGGTTTATGAAATCTTCCATTTCTGGAGATGTACAATATTGGTTTCAATAAGATTGTTAGCTCTGGAGATAATGGTCTTGGATTCATCACTTCTTTAACAAACAACACGCATTTAAAATTTCTTGCTTTCGATGGCAATCTTTTGGAGGGTGTCATTCCAGAATCAATGGGCAATCTTTCGAAGGATCCCATGAAATTATACATGGAGGCAACCATATTTATGGCAGAGTAACATCTTCAATTGACGTTGTTAGATTTGAGTTACAACAACATCTCCGGTGCAATTCCAGATGAAATTGGCCAACTGAAGAACCTGCAGACGTTGGGCTTGGCTGGAAGTAAAATCTTTGGAAGTATGCCTGATTCCCTTGTTAATCTCCAGAAGTTGAATCAAATGGATTTATCAGAAAATGAATTGGTGGGCGCAATACCTACCGCTTTTGGTAACTTCCATAGTCTGCTTTCCATTGACTTATCCAACAATAAGCTCAATGGAACAATACCTAAAGAAATTCTCAATCTCTCAAGTTTGAGCACCATCTTGAATCTATCCAACAATTTCCTCAGGGGCAATTTGTTACAGGACATTGGGCTTCTAGCAAGTGTTGTTACCATCGACCTTTCTAACAACCTGCTGTCTGGTAACATTCCTGCTTCAATCGAGAACTTCAAGAGCTTGGAGAAGTTATACATAAGTAAAAATTCATTCTCTGGCCCAATTCTAGGTAGTTTAGGAGAAATGAAAGGCTTAGAAATTTTGGACCTCTCTTATAACCATTTTTCTGGCTTTATTCCTCCTAGCCTTCAAAAACTACAGGCCATTCAATCCCTTAATCTTGCCTTTAATGACCTACAAGTTGTGGTGGGGTATTTACCAATCTTTCTAGAGTCCATTTAGAAGGCAACCCAAAGCTTTCCTTGCATTTGGCCTAACCAAATGCTCCAAGTCATTGAAGAAGAATAGTTAAAATTTGTCTTATCATTGTTGGCCTGGCGACCATGACAGTGCTCTTTTCGTTTGGCTCTTTGTTCTTCATAAGGAGGAGCAAATAAAAAATTGCTCATACTTTCGGCTTTATAAAGTAGCAACATAAAATGGTTTCGTACCAAGAACTCTGCCAAGCAACTGGAAACTTTGACGAGCAAAATTTGATTGGGAAAGGGAGTTTTCGGTCAGTCTACAAAGGGTTTATTGAAGATGGTTTTTCTATAGCTATCAAAGTCCTTGACATCAAACAGGCAGGATCTTGGAAGAGTTTCGGTGCAGAGTGTGAAGCTTTAAGAAATGTGAAGCATCGGAATCTTGTTAAGTTGATTACGTCTTGCTCAAGCTTGGATAGTAGAAACGTAGAATTTCTGGCTCTGGTTTATGAGTTCCTTGGTAATGGCAGCTGACAAGACTGGATTAATGGTAAGAGGAAGAAAGAAAATGGACAAGGGTTGAATCTTATGGAGAGATTGAACGTGATCATTGATGTTGCTAATGCAATGGATTACCTGCATTATGACTGTGAAGTTCCTGTGGTGCATTGTGATTTGAAGCCCAGTAACATTCTTCTGAACGATGATATGACCGCTAAGGTTGGAGATAGGCTGGCTATGTCGCTGATGGTGCAAATGAGTGGTCCAATTTATATCAGCTCTACCCATGTCCTAAAAGGTTCTACGGGGTACAAACCTCCAGGTCGGTAGCTTGATAGCCTCACCTCTTTTTACATTTGTTGTTTGCGGGAAGGGGGAAAAAAGGGAATGGTGCACTTAGTGTTACTAAAGTGCTCACAGGCTCATAACAGGGTAGCACTTGACAGAAGGGAGTGGCTCCAACCCAGCACACGCAAAGCCCCAGGCATAACCACTAAGCGAAAGGCCTGATGGCTGAACTCATCTCTTTTAGTATAACTTCATTTAACCAATTAGTTACTCCATTTTCTCGATAATTTTTGCATTGATACCAATTAATTTTGATGCAGAGTATGGTCTAGGGGTGAAACCAATAAGGCCTGGAGGTACATACAGCTCTGGAGTGATGTTGCTGGAGTTATTTACTGGCAAGATTCCTATCGATGATTATTTCACGGGGCAACAAAATCTAGTTGGATGGGTGGAATCGGCTTTTCCTATCAATGTGCTAGACCCAAACCTGCTGCAACTCATGAACAATTGTTATGATGATGATCAATGTATAATACCAGAGACTCTATATGATTGTTTGAGCACAGTTCTTGGGAAGGGCTTATCTTGCACTAGAGCTTCTCTGGATGGGCGCATATATGAGAAATGATCTTTTTAAGCTCAAAGGAGCTAGTGACAATTTTCTTAAACATGTTCCTACCCAGAAGGCCAAGCATTCACCATGAGCAACTACCTTACTGAATGGTAGGAAAATTAGTATTGTATGCTCTTAAGCTCACTCTCGAGCGCTAATTTTTTAAAAATAATAATAATGTATTCACTGTCAAGATATGGATTACTGCATTATTGAATCGCTGTTTCAAATCGTGGAATTATTAGATTTTTTTTCTTTTAGTTGAATAACTTCTGCCACCAATATGTCATCCTGGCTTTAAGGCCTAGAATTTGGATGTTACATTAACTTTGGGCCAAAAAAGAAAGGCTGCAGTTTGCTTATCAACAAATAATGCCAAGTGTGGTGCGTACTGTTAGACTCCCCTCGGCGAAAAATAATTTATTTGATGAAAATATTTTTTGGTAAAAATATATTTTGAAGAAAATATTTTTTTCAAATAACATATTTTCTACTGTTTGAAATACACTAAAAAATTATTATTTTTATTTTGATTTATAATAGTATAATAAAATTTAGACTATAAATATTTTATATTTATACTATTTATTATTTAATCTAAAAAAATAAATTAAAAATGGAACATTTTAGTGGATCGTATTTATTTGAGGTGATCAGTGATAATAAATATATATATTTATGTGATTTATTTTTTATTTGGATGAATTTGTCAAAATTTAAAAAATGATTTTCTGTTATCAAAATGAAAGTAATTTTTTTAAAAAAATAACTTAATTTTCTCTTTGATCATGAAAATATTTTTCATTAACTAATTTTTTTTAGATGTATTAAATAGAAAAAAATAAAAAAAATTATTTTTTGATAAATATTTTTTACAAAATAAATGAAGTCTTAATTCCTAAATTTGCGTCATGGATTTCAACATCGATTCTAATAACCAGACCACACCCACCACGATATCAGAAGTACTATGATCATATAGATAATAAGAAGATTATAGGTTTGAAAATTTATATATTCAGGTTTTATTGAGACGAGTCTTCCTCAAATTAGAAATCTGAGGAGGAGAAAGGGAATACTATTCTAAAAAAATTTCGAGAGAGAGAGAGAAGCTATTAGGAAGTAGAGGTATTTTAGAAATTCAAAATTTAATTGAAGCTTTAGATTAGCTATTTTATTTTTCTACTCATAGAAAATGACTGTTTTGTCAACGAAGAAGGATTATTTTATTAACATAACAAAAATATAAGAAATTTTTAGTTTGTTTTTTAAAATAAAAATCTTGAAATAGGACTACAAATGAATAAGTTATTTATAAATAATTTGGTGACTTGACTCAATAACGACTTTCAAATTTATATATATTTATAAACAAAGGATTCTAAGTTTAAGTTTGAAACTTATTTAGTAGACAAATAAAATTAAAATAAAGACTTGTTTGATTTATTTGGATTTGAGAATAATTTATTTAAATTCAATTTGTAATATTTTGCAATTTTTATAGTACACACACTTACAATATAGCATTTTACAATATAGCATTCAAAATTATATACTTTATTATATATATGAGTAATAAATATTATCGAGTATATTAAAATATATAAAATAAGTATTATAACTTAAGTAAAATTTGAAAATTTTTATTATAATTCAATGTTATTTTGAAAGATTTAAGTTTATTAGGCACGTGAATCATGTATGACTACGATGGTATTTGGTTTTGATTTTACTTATTTAATAAATAAATTAAATCTAAATCTAAATTCTAAACTTATTTAATAAATGAGCTAAACTTAAATTAGTCTAAATTTAAATTGACTCCATTATGTTACAACTCTATGTGTAGAGAATTAATCTAGCCCATTAATGTTAAGTTGAGCTCTTTGTTGGACTTGAGCTTTAATTTAGCCCATTAATGTTATAAAAAACTAAAATGAGGTAAAGTCTGATTACCTAGGGCCAACGAAATCATCACAAGTATTTATGAAAGAAAACACTTTCTTTTAATTATTGCATTGCAGTTTTTTTTTTTTTTTTGGGGTTAAAGAGTAAAAAAATTAATTAGGTGAGAAAGAGATAGAATGAAATATAAATAGGTAAAAAATTTTATTTTGTTTGAGAGTTTTTTTTTTAAATAAGATTAATAAGTGTAAAATGATTAAAATTTGTTCATTTCATCTTTGTCCGAGCTGAAAATTGAGAAAAAAATAAAATTTTGAAAGTTAATGAATTTAAATATTTAACTTTCATTAATTTTTACTGTATTATAAAAAATTTATAGATGAGATTAATAATTTAATCTCTCTTTATATTATACCATTAATAATTTAATCTCTCTTTATATTATACCCTTTAATCTCCTTAATTTTAGGAGATATTTGATAACTCAAATTATAACTTAAATGAAAATTTTCATCACTTTTAAAATATTAGATAACATAATGCTTTTAAGGTTTATTACTCTGAATCTCTTGACATTTGTCATATTTAACTAAGTCGTCTTTTACTTTTCAATATTATACTAAATTATCTCTCATATTTTATTTTGGTACACTAAAAATTCTTTTATTAAATTCATATGAATGTCGTAAGAACTTTTTAGTGTAATGGGTAAAAAGTAAAAAATAATTTAGTATAATATTTTAAACAGTGAGAGATAATTTAATTAAATATAACAAACATTAGGGTGTTCATAATAATTAACTAATAAAATATAAAACTTATTTTTCATCAGAGTTCTCTTTGAGTAATGAAATAATGATCTTTTTAATGCCAAAAGATTTTTTAATATAATGAGACAAATGTGAGAAATGATTTAATATAATATTGAAAAATGAATGACCTCTTAGTTAAATATGATAAATGTTGGAGGTTTAGAATAATTCACCATATTTCCAACTTAAAAGTTTTCATTAATTAAACAATCACTTAAAACGGTAAGTCAAAATAGTTAACTTAAAAGTTTTAGTTAAAATGTGAAGTTATTAGTTTTTTTCTAAATTATTTTTAGTGGAGTGATTTTATATCTTTAATACATCTTTAAATTATCACTAACAAAATAAAATTCTTTATATTGACTTTTATATCCTTAATATATCTCTAACTTATTATTAATTGTTATGCTTTAATTTGTATATATTTATGAGAAAAAGTATTTTCATTATGTAATTGTTGTTTCTAAGTTTTTTATTTTTAATAATTTTAATTATATATTTAATAGCTAAATTTTAAAATCAATATTACAAAGATAAATATATCAAATAAAAAATTTTAATTTTAATTTTTTTATTTTTATATAAAAGCGAAGCTTGCATTAAGAAAGAGCAGAAGAATCATTCAGAATACAATCAATAAACTAAGGAGGAACCTCCTCCAGAAAAATGAGTACACTGTCAATGCCTAAAGCTCATTGTGCAACAGCATGACCAGCTTTATTACAATCCCAACTAACATGAGAAAACCTGATCGAATGGAAATTTCGGCACAAAGCAAGAATGTCCTTTTTGTATACTAGGGATAGAGAAGACACCCCTAGATCCCTGCCATTTAAATGAGAGATGACATTCATTGCATCGGCTTTAACCAGCAGATCTCGAAAGCAGCAGTCTAACGCTATCTGTAATCATAAAGCACAGCCATGGCTTCCCCCATCTCGACCTCCTACTGCTCCTCTAGTCGTTTTCCCGCTAAAGCCATAACTTGACCTTCCAAATTGCGCATCACTACCCCCAAACCTGTCCGAGTTGCACCTATGGCAGTAAACACATCAATGTTTATTTTGATCACATTACCTAGAGGGCTTCACACATTCGAAGAGAAACCTGCTGCACATCAGTTCTTTCCTTTCCTCCTTTTTATCCCATAGCTTCGATATGAAAGGAGATGTCACGGTCCACAGCTTCGGATATGTTCAACACTTCAGTGTACTAATATAGTACACTAATATAACCAATATTCGAAAACTAATTTAAAATATAGTGCACTGATATAACCAATATTTAAATATTAGTGCACTATATTTTACCAAAAAATAAATATTGGTTATATGGAACTAAAAATATATATAATGGTGTATCAAACTAAATAAATAATGTTTAGATCTAAAATTAATATCGTCTTCTTTCGCCACTTGATAATAATTAAAATTTTTAAAATCAATTCTACAAAATATTTTTTTAGTTTTTTAATATATATTTTTAACTTAAAAGAGTATATCTTAACTAAATAAAATTTAAATTATACATAATGTGTAGAAATATTTTTATAACTATTTCTAAAAAATTAATTTTAATAAATATATAAATTTAAATTACTTACAAAATTTAGAAGAGAAAAATTAATTAGCAACTTAAATATGTAATGAACTTGCATGACCATGTCCGCCACTGAAAGTAACATACCAAAGTCAAGTCAAATGTATGCATATACCCATTTTAAAACAAAAAAAAGTGTAAAATGGCGGACGAAATAATAAAAAAAATCAAAAAAATTGTTTAACATTGGTTTTGGTAGAAAGTATGAAAAGAATAAAAAATATTACTCATCTATCAATTAAACTAGTAGACAAAATAATAAAAAAATTGTGTTGTTACGAGCTCTACATCCGTCAGCTTAACTGATGGATGAACCCCTTTGACTATCCTTTTTCCCTAAATAATTTTCAACGTACTCTGTTTTTATAAATAATTTTCCACTTATCATCTTTCACTAAATTTTGTTTGCACCCTTTTACAAATTAACCTAAGAAACTGAACCCATACCTGTATATTCACAACTTCCACTTGGTCAACCAAAGGGCCCAACGAAGACGCCATCCACATGCCCCTAGTCCATTCACAATCCTTGAAAATGTGCAAAATTGATTCCTCCCCCTTACCACATATGATACAAACATTATGCATCTTCAGGCCCTTTTGTTCCAAAACATCGTAGTAGGACAAAAATACCTTAAGAAGTCGCCACATAAAGTTTCTCACTTTAAGGGGAATTGGTAAATGTCAAATAATGTTTCAAACAAGATCTTTTGAACTAAAAGAAGGAGCTACAACCAAGATATCTCTCGCCATAAATCATCCCATTTGGTAATCAGTCTTTACACAATATCATCCATCCTTAGTGTGTACCCAAAACAACCTATCCTATGGTTGTCTTGAGCTCAACGGTGTTAGTTATGTGCCCTAAGCCAATTCTTGTAATGAATATATGTTAATAATGTCATTGTTGTATTTTTATTAAATATGTCTTTTATATTTTATTTATGGCTAAATGATAAATTTCATAAATAGTTAATTTTATCTAAAGTCATCAAGTATATGGCATAATAGTAAAACAATCAAGTGTAAAAAAAATTTTATTCTAAATTGCCTAGTCAGTCATTATTGATGACTATATTTTATTGGTCATGTATATGAAACATTAAGTCAAACACATAGATACATGTTTTAAAAAATATATTGTATTTGATCGACCGACTATGAGAACACTATAAATTGTTATAAGTGATTCTTATACAATAATATTAACTTAATCATCTGACTCGAAAATCATCATGCTCAAAGTGATTTTTGAGATTTAATTTGAAAATTAAATCTACATATCGTATAATTTGGATTGTTAATTGTCCAAAATCTTTGTTGAGTCGTTTCTCACATAAACAAAACTAATATTAAATTAAAGTCTAAAATAAATAGTAATTTGGGCAACTAAATTACAATCAAGAAAATATATATGACTTGACATATATTATAATCACAATAGTAATTTAGGTAATTAAATTATAAATGAAATAATAATTAAATATATATAGATTTGCATATCTACAAATTTATGCTTTGGAGAACGAAAAACAAGGTTGAGAAAAAAGATTATTCCTTGAGGTTTGTAAGGCAAGTTAGGTCATCACAAATGCATAAAAAAAAAATAAAAAAAAAAAGAAGAAGAAGAAAAGAACAAATTTGTCATTAAACCATATCAAAATATGCTTGATATATTCGCCTTAATCTCACAAGTCACAACCAAATCTTTGAAGCTTTGCCTGCCTATTTGCTCTATGAAAAAGTCATATAACAGCTAATCTAAAGTTTGTTACCATGTTTCTTAATAGTCATTGACCAACTATATAAGTATCAAAGCATGTAGAAATGAAGCAAAATAAGAATCTATAATAGCAAAATGAGATAAAAAAAAAAAAAAAAAAAGGGATTCACAATGACCTAAGCAAGTACAAACAAACATGGCAATTGAAGGTTGCAACACAAAAATAAGAAATGTAGCCACCAATCAAAGCTTAAAGAGTTAGATATATTATTGATCAATGTATCAACTTACCCACAAAAACACTATGATAAACAAATTCTAATTAATTCATATTTTACTTCTATAAACACTTAAAAAACCACTAAAATACCAAAATAAAAGATAATTAGTTAAGATTAGTTTTAAGTGTGAAAAAAAAAGAACAACACTAAAAACTAAGTCGATCAAATAAGGCAAATATGGTAGCTTTAACAAAATGACAACAACACCCATGATAGGCTTCAACCACAATGAAAAAAAGAGAAGAAATGCAACTGCAATATTCAACTGTATTTAACTATATTAATAGTCATTGATCAAACATACAAGTTTGAACCCTATAGAAATAAAGAAAAACAAAAATGTAAGTTGGCGAAATGAGAGTGAAAAGGGATTCACAACGACCAATAAAGATGGCCTTTAAAGGTTGCAACATGAAACTAAGAAGTGTAGCCACCAATCAAAGCTCAAAGAGTCAGATAAATTATACATCAATATATCCGCTTACCCAAGAAAATACTATGATAAATAAATTTTAAAAATTCATATTTTGCTTCTATAAACACTTAAAGAACCACTAAATACCAAAATAAAATATAAATCAGTTTTACTTGCCAAAAAAAAAAAATAGCACTGAAACCTAAGTTGATAAAATAAGAGAACGATGACAGCTTTAACAAAATGATATAAATACCAAGATATGGCTTGAACCTCAACGAAACAAAGAGAAGCAATGCAACAATAATATTCAACAGTCTTAAAATATGTTAATAGTGATTGGCCAACCATACAAGTATCAAAGCATGTAGAAATAAAGTAAAATAAGAATGTAAGATGGCAAAATGAGAAAGAAAAGTATTCATAGCGACCCAAGCAAGTACAACCAAACATGGCAATTAAAGGTTAGAACATGAAAGTAAGAAGTGCAACCACCAATCAAAGTTTAAAGAGTCAGGTAGATTATCGATCAATGTATCAACTTACCCAAGAAAAACACTATGATAAACAAATCCTAATGAATTTGTATTTTGCTTCTATAAAGACTTAAAGAACCCTTAAAATACCAAAATACAATATACATTAGCTCAAATTAGTTTTAATTGTGAAAAAAAGAACAACACTAAAAACTAAGTTGATTAAATAAGGTAACGATGTTAACTTTAACAAAATGACAACAATAACCAAAATATGGCTTGAACGTTAATCAAATAAAAAAAAAGTAATGCATCAATATTCAAGCATCTTTAACATAATCAATGCCTAATTGGTGCAATGAAAAAGAGCCCATATCCCTTAAGCAAGGTTTTGAGTTTGAGTCTTATGAATGAAAAAAAAAATTGATATTAAAATAGCTTCCCTCGAGTCCAACTTGGCTTGAACTCGAATAAATTAGGGCCTAAAATGGTTTTTGAATACCAAGTGATCTAAATCTAGAAAAAAAAGGTTGTATATAACATAGCTTCAAGTAAGATTAACATATGCACAAAATAAGTAAAGCATAAGTTGCCATATTATACATCATTTCCTCCCAAATTTTGTCCAACATAAACGAAAGCTGTTATTCATTCTGAGAAACCATGAACTTTATACTCTTTTAACTGTCCAATTCTTGGGTTATAATATAATGAACATTTACTATTTTTCATAAAAAGTAGACACCCATCCACAAGATATATAAATGGCTTCAAATTTTCAATGGTATTTCCAATAGCACTAAGTATGTCTAATTCCCCCATTAGAACCCATCTTAAATGATTCTCAATAATGAATAATCTTGCCCTACTTGGCAAAACATGACATGAACATAAATTCATTCCTAGTCTTCCCAAATTTATAGATCTAACAAAAGGATCATAAGTTCTTCGAATCTAGCAAGAATTTGAAATTGCACAACTATGGAAAAATGCATTGTCATCTAAAATATTCTATTTCCTTCTTGAATACCCACTTCATTAATTAATTGATAAGGAAATGTAGGGACTTGTACCCACCCTGCCTGTGTCTCACTTTGATTGTACAAAAATGATTAGAAATCATGCATTCCATCCCCTTGAAAAAATTGATGACCCCTTTAAATGACCAATTCAAGCACCCATATCCAACAACTACAAAAACTTTCTGGTCCCTAGTCTCCTGTTAGGATGGGTGGTCTAGTTAAGATATCGACCTCATTCAACTAACAATTAAAAACACATATACTATTTACGTTCACACTATCCACTAAAAAAATCCTTCCTTTATAGGAAACAATTATAGCTCCATTGGCAAACGTTAAAACATGAAAACCCATCAATTGAGAAATTAATTCATTACCCTAAGGATTTGTAAGGCAAGTCAAGTCATCATAAATTCATTAAAAAAATGTTTAAATATATTAAAATATTATTTATGAAGTAAAATTGGACAAGATACTAAGTCTTTCAGTGTATGAATGCCTTCAAAGACACTAATAATAAGGAATTATTATAAAAAAAGAAAAAAAAATAAATTTGACATTAAACCATATCAAAATAAGCTTGATATATTTACCTTAACCTCATAAGTCACAACCATATCTTTGAGGCTTTGCCTGCCTATTTGTTGTATTAAAAGTAATATACCAACTGATCTATAGTTTCTTACCATGTCTATTAATAGTGATTGATCAACCATATAAGTACAAAGCACATAGAAATAGAAAACCAAGAATGTAAGATGGCAAAATTAGAGAAAAAGGGGATTCACAAATAAGTACAGACAAACATGGCAACTGAAGGTTACAACGCGAAAATAAGAAATTCAGACACCAATCAAAGCTCAAAGAGTTGGATAGATTATTGACCAATATATCAACTTACCTAAGAAAATATTATGATAAACAAATTCTAATGAATTTGTATTTTGCTTTTATAAACACTTGAAGAACCACTAAAATACAAAATAAAAGTTAATTAACTAAGATTAGTTTTAATTGCCAAAAAAGGTACAACACTGAAAGTAAGTTGATAAGATGAGGTAGCAATGATAGCTTTAACAAAATGATAGCAACACCTAAGATATGGCTTGAACCTCAATGAAATAAAGACAAGTAATGTAGTAGCAATATTCAACTATATTTAAATGTTTTAATAGTGATTGACCAACCATACAAGTATCAAAGCATGTAGAAATAAAGTAATACAAGAACGTAAGATGACAAAATGAGAGAGAGAGAGAGAGAGAGAGAGAGAGAGAAAAGGGATTCATAATGACCAATAAACATGGCAATCGAAGGCTGCAACACGAAACTAAGAAGTACAACCACCAATCAAAGCTTAAAGAGTCAAATAGATTACTAATTAATGTATCAACTTACCTAAGAAAATACTATGATAAACAAATTCTAACCAATTCGTATTTGCTTCTATAAACACTTAAAGAACCACAAAAATACCAGAATAAAATATAAATTAGCTAAGATTAGTTTTACTTGCCAAAAAAAAAAAAAAAAACCAACACAAAAAACTAAGTTAATCAAATGAGGTAGCAAAGGTAGCTTTAACAAAATAGCAACAACATCCAAGGTATGGCTTGAACCTAATGGAAATAAAGAGAATCAACACAATAGCAATATTCAACTATATTTAACTATTTTAATAATAATTGACCAACCACGTAAGTATTAAAACATGTAGAAATAAAGCAAAATAAAAATGTAAGATGGCAAAATGAGAGAGAAAAAGGGATTCATATTGACCCAAGCAAGTATAAATAAACATGGCAATTGAGGGTTGCAACGTGAAAGTAAGAAGGGCAACCACCAATCAAAGCTTAAAAGTCAGATAGATTACTAATCAATGTATCAACCTATGAAAGAAAAATACTATGATAAACAAATCCAAATGAATTTGTAATTTGCTTTTATAAACACTTAACTAAAATACCAGAATGCAATATAAACTATCTCATATTAGTTTTAATTCCAAAAAAAAGAACAGTATTGAAAACTAAGTTGATTAAATAAGGCAGCGATGGTAGCTTTAACAAAATGACAGTAACAACTAAGATATAGCTTGAATGTCAACGAAATAAAGAGAATTAATGCATCAATATGCAAGTTTCTTTAACATAACCAATGCCTAATTGGTATTGGGAAAAAGAGCTTCCTTTGAGTCCAACTTAGCTAAAACCCAAGTAAGTCAAGGCCCAAAATGGTTTTTGAATACTAGGTGGTCTAAATCGAAAAAAAAAAGTTATACTTAACATAACTTCAAGTAAAACCAACATATGCACAAAATATGCAAAGCATAAGTTGCCATATTATGCTTCATTTCCTGCCAAATTTTGTCCAACAAAAATGAAAGTTTCTATTCATTTTAAGAAACCCTCAAATTCATACTCTTTTAGCTATCTAGTTCTTAGGTTATAATATATCAAACATTAACAATCTTTTATAAAAAGTAGACACTCGTTTGCAAGATACATAAGTGGCTTTAAATTTTCAATGGCATTTCCAATAACACTAAGTATGTCTAATTCTCGCATTAGAACCCATCTTAACCCATCCTCAATAATGAACAATCATGCCCTATTTGGCAAAATATGACTTGAACATGAATTCATCCCTAGTCTTCTCAAACTTGCAGCTTTAATAGTAGGATTATAATTTCCTATAATCAAAATGAATATCCTAGTAAGAATATCAAATTGCATAATATTGGAAAAATGCATTGTCATCAAAGGTATTATATTTCCCTTTTGAATGCCCACTTCATTAATTAATCGATAAGGACATGTAGGGACTTGTACCCACCCTACCTGTGTATCATTCTGATCGTACAAAAAATGATTGGAAATCATGCATTCCATCTCCCTAAAAAAAATTGATGACCACTTTAAATGACCTATTTAAGTATCCACATCCAACAACTATGGAAACTTCTAATCCATAGTCTTTGGTTAGGATGGGTAATCTAGTCCTCAATCTCATTCAACCAACTATTAAAAACACATAAATTATTTAAATTTACACTATCCATTAAAAAAATCCTTACTTTATAATAACCAATTACAACTCCATTGGCAAATGTCATAAATGAAACCCCACATTTGAGAAATTAATTTATTATCTTAAGGATTTGTTGGGCAAGTCAGGTCATTATAAATGCACTAAAAAAAGAAACATGCACAAATACATTAAAATGTTATTCAGGAAGTTAACTTGGACAAGATACTTCATCAGTAAAATAGGACAAGATACTCCATTTTTCAATGTATGAATGCCTTCAAAGACACTAACAACAAGGAATTATTACAAAAAAAAGAAAAAAGAAAAAAGAATGAGTTTGTCATTAAACCATATAAAAAAACACTAGATATATTTACCTTAACCTCACAAGTCAACCATATCTTTGAAGCTTTGCTTGCCTATTTGTTATGTGCAAAAGTAATATACTAGCTAATCTATAGTTTGTTACCATGTCTGCTAATAGTCATTGACCAACCATATAAGTGTTAAAGCATATAGAAATAAAAAAAAGCAAAAATGTAAGATGGCAAAATGAGAGGAAAAAAGGATTCACAGTGATCCAAGCAAGTACAAACAAACATGGTAATTGAAGGTTGCAATATGAAAATAAGAAATTCAACCACCAATCAAAGCTCAAAGAGTTAGATAGATTATTAATCAATGTATCAACTTACCCAATAAAGTATTATGATAAAAAATTCTAATTAATTTGTATTTTGCTTTTATAAACACTTAAAAAATCAATAAAATACCAAAACAAAAGATAATTAGGTAAGATTAGTTTTAATTGCCGAAAAAATAACAGAACTAAAAACTAAGTTGATAAGATAAGGTAGAGATGATAGCTTTAACAAAATGACAACAACACCTAAGATATGGCTTGAACCATAATGAAATAAATAGAAGTAATGCAGTAGCAATATTCAACTGTATTTAACTTTGTTAATTGTTATTGACCAACCGTACAAGTATTGAAGCATGTAGAAATAAAGCAAAATAAGAATGTAAAATGGTAAAATGAGAGAGAAAAAGGATTCACGACTATCACCAAACATGAAAATTAAAGGTTGAAACATGAAACTAAAAAGTGTAGCCACTAATCAAAGCTCAAAGAGTTAGATGGATTACTATTTAATGTATCAACTTTTAGATAGATTACTATTTAATGTATTAACTTACTTGAGAAAATACTATGATAAACAAATTCTAACTAACTCATACTTTACTTCTATAAACACTTAGAGAACCATTAAAATACTATAATAAAATATAAAGTAGCTAAGATTAGTTTTACTTGCTAAAAGAAGACTAGCATTGATAACAAAGTTGATCAAATAAGGTAGAATGTCAAGTTTAACAAAATCACAGTAACACCCAAGATATGGCTTGAAACTCAACAAAATAAAAAAAAGCAACTCATTAACAATATTCAATTGTATTTAACTATGTTAATAGTGATTGACTAACCATGCAAGTATCAAAGCACATAAAAACAAAACAAAATAAGAATGTAAGTGTGAGTGACTCAAGTATCGCGACTGCTTTCAAACAAATGGAATCTTGCTTACAACTCTATCCTTTTATCAATCATCGAGGGATCGAGAGGATGAGGGTCATACATTGGCAATAACCCTTAGTCATGGCACGTAATTTAGATCAACGAGGGATCCTTGAGTCCTCATATAAGATAGAAGCCCTTTTTCTAAAGTAATGGTTAGTGGGGATTAAAGCAAGACAATACATTGGTACCATCCCTTAATGGAATGTGGAGTCACCACTCGACTTTGGTCGGGACAAGAATCCGGCCAAGGATAAATTTTGAGCTTATCGAAGCTGAGGATAAATTTTGAGCTTATCTAAGTCATTTAAAAGGCTCAATCTATCTTCACATTATCAAAGATCGGGTTCAGGAGTTGGATATGACTTAGAGAAGAGGTTAGGCACCCCCCAAGTCACCTGGATATAGAGATCTGCCTTGGGGCAATCAATGGTTTATTTTTATGCTTTACCCTTGTTAATCAATTTCCTATTTATCCATCCATGAACATTTATCTAAACAAGCCATCGATCATAACAACATAGTATGCAATGCATGAATGATATGCAAGATGTAAGAAAATAATAAATAATATAGACAAGGCGAGGATAGGAGATACATATCTAAATGATGGGGGATTATCGCACAATCCATGCATTCATTCATTCACATCATCCATATTTAATTGGGAGTGGGGTCATGCATCATGGCAAAAGAGGTTTTAGCATGCATTATCAGTCATCAATATAAACATAATCATCCATAATAGAGAAGGGGTCTTGTGACATGGCATATGGTTTTAGCATACATAATCCATTCACGTACATAATCATATAATCCATATGAGATAATGGTTAAGACCAAGTTCATGGCCTAATTCCAAATAATCACACCTATATCCAAATGAAGAAGCAAGTTAGTAAAGAGTCAATAAGAGAAATAAAGAAAGAAAGAAAGCTTGAAAATGAATAAAGAAAGGCAAACAAAGTCCATAGTAGTCATCTTACCATATCTCCCAAGGTCAAGGCATCCTAGTATGCATTCTAAGTCCATGATAACACATTCCATCAGCCCAAATCAGAATATAATAGAATATAACATGATCAAGATGCATAAATCATAAAATACTTGAAACCTTAAACTTGAGATGCAAAGCACTGTGTAGGACATCATGGCCTAAGGCAATAATCACCATAAAATAGAGATCCTAGGGTTAATGAACACTTTTTTTTATTGCTCATAAAGAGCTTAGGCACCTATGAACATTACTAACCATGGAGAAGGTTAGAATGTTAATAAAAAAAATAAGATAAAGGGAAATATACTATTCACATGCTTTCAACACAAGCAAAACCATAAAAGGAAGACTCTTAACATCCTATGAGTGGCTAACCCTTCACTTGGTCAATGTCAAAAGAGATCCAAAACAGAAACTTAACACCACACCAAATCATACATAAAAGAACATAGAATATTACACAAAGAAGTATGGTGAGCCATTTTAAAATCACCCTAAAATTCCATTTTTAATACGAATAGGGATCCTATGATGTTTATCCTCTCCTTATTCTGCCATTAGAACATTGGAAAAGCCCCAAAAAAAGGCTTGAAAAGATGAAATCTTAATATGAAAGAAAGAACATTTTTACAAAACTACTTACCAGTCAAACTGGGCTATACA
Source organism: Omphalea diandra (assembly GCA_949677035.1). Lineage (NCBI taxonomy): Eukaryota > Viridiplantae > Streptophyta > Magnoliopsida > Malpighiales > Euphorbiaceae > Omphalea > Omphalea diandra. Next base: position 95,420 of record CATIWR010357286.1, read on the forward strand.
ACCTAGGCAGAGGGTCGTACAACTTATAGATAAGGCTGTATAGCCCATGTTTCTTGGGTTTTGAAAATAGAGGAATAAAGAAGAAAGGGAAGAAGAAGAAATGGAAATGGGGTTCTTGGATGCCTTTGATGTGTTCTTGTGCCCTCAAAGTCTCACAAGTTTAATATTTTCCTCCTAAAATCCTTAAGGAATACATAAAGATAAAGAATTTAGGTTTAGTTCTACCTTGGAAGTGATTAGAGTGGGTTAGGGTTTCCATATTAAAGATGCTTTAAGAAGTGATTTCTACAGAGTAACCTTAGGGTTTCCAAACCTTCTCCTCCTCTTAAAATGATAGGATTTTTATAGGTGTTGGATGAGTGCACAGTGCTAAAAATAATTCTAGTTGCATCATAAACGTGTCCAATCACGAAGAGGGAGATAAATCTCCTGAAATTAGGGTTTGCACATGGGTTGTACAACTAAGAATGTGTTGTACATCCCTTTGTCAGGGTTGTATAACCTTGGAGTTTATGAGGGGACCAATTTTAGAAGGTTTTCAAGGCTAGGGTTTTAGGATAAACTGTACAACCTTGGTTTATTGGTTGTACAACCCTACTTTGTGGGATATACAACTCATTAACCTTGGCAAGTGGTTTTGGGCTTAGTCTTGGCTTGGTCTTGGATTTGGTTTAGGATTTCTCCAAGGTATCCTAGGGCCTTTCATCTCTTTCTTGCCAATTCACTTTACATTTTGAAGAACAAATTCAGTGATTTTCATCATCGGGCTTGCATGTTAAATCCTAAAATCTAATGCTAACAATAAGATAGCAAAATGAAAGAGAAAAAGGATTCACAATGACCTAAGAAAATATAAACAAACATGGTAATTGAAGGTTGCAACATGAAAGTAAGATGTGCAACCACCAATCAAAGTTCAAAGAGTAAGATGGATTTTTTTATCAATGTATCAACTTACCCAAGAAAAATACTATGATAAAAAAATCCTAACGAATTTGTATTTTGCTTTTATAAACACATAAAACCCCTAAAATATAAGAATGCAATAAATTAGCTCATATTAGTTTTAATTACTAAAAAAAGAACAGCGCTGAATGCTAAGTTGATCAAATAAGCAATGATGTTATCTTTAATAAAATGATAGCAATAACAAAGATATGGATTGAACATCATTTAAATAAAGAAAAGTAATGCATCAATATACAAGTATCTTTAACATAACCAATGCCTAATTAGTGGAGTGAAAAAGAGCTTAGTTTCCCTTAAGTAAGATCTTAAGTTTGAATCTTGTGAATTGAAAAAATTAATATTGAAAGAGCATCCCTTGAGTCTAACTTGGATTGAACCCGAATAAGTTAGGGCCCAAAATGGTTTTTCAATACCAGGTGGTCTAAACTAAAAAAAAGAGAGTTATATTTAACATAGCTTCAAGTAAGACCAGCATATTGATAAAATATACAAAGTATAAGTTGCCATATTATGCATCATTTCCTACAAAATTTCATCTAACATAAAATGAACACTACTATTCATTCTAAGAAACCCTATAATTCATACTTTTTTAACTATTCAGTTTTTGGGTTATAATATAACAAACATTTACCATTTTTCATGAAAAGTAGACATCCATCCATAAGATACATAAGTGGCTTCAAATTTTTAATGAGATTTCCAATAGCACTAAGTATGTCTATTTCCCATATTTAAACCCATCTTAAATCATCCTCAATAATGAACAATCCTACCTTACATAGCAAAATATGACATGAACATAAATTCATCCCTGGTGTTCCCAAACTTGCAAATCTAACAATACTATCATATATTTCTTGAATCAAAATGAATATCGTAGCAAAAATATCAAATTATGCAACTGTGGAAAAATGCATTGTCATCCAAGATATTCTATTTCCCTTTTGAATGCCCATTTCATTAATTAATTGATAAGGACTTGTAGGGACTTGTACCCCCTTGTGTTTTACTTTGATCATACAAAAATGATTGAAAATCATGGATTCCATCCCCCCTAAAAATACTGATGACCACTTTAAACGGCCCATTCAAGTGCCCACATCTTATAACTATGGAAACTTCTGATCCCCAATCTCCAGTTAGGACGATTGGTCCAATCAAGATATCGAAATCATTCAACCAACTATTAAAAATACATATCCTATTTATGTTTACACTATGCAGTAAAAAAATCTTTCCTTTGTAGGAACCAATTACAGCTCCATTGGCAAATCCAAAAATGAAACCCTATCACTTGAGAAAATTAATTCATTATCTTTAGGATTTGTAGGGCAAGTCAAGTCATCATAAAAGCACTAAAAAAAAAAAAGAAACACCCGCAAATACATTAAAACATTATTTGTGAAGTAAAATTGGACAAGATACTCCATCTTTAGTGTTTAAAAGCCTTCAAAGACACTAACAACAAGTATTATTAAAAAAAGAAAAAAGAAAAGGACAAGTTTGTCACTAATATCAAAATAAGCTTATTATATTTGCCTTAAACTCATAAGTCACAACCATATCTTTGATGTTTCGCTTGCCTATTTGCTCTATGCAAAAGTATTATACTAGTGATCTGTAGTCTATTACCATGTTTGATAATAGTGATTGACCAACCATATAAGTATCAAAGCATATAGAAATAAAAGCAAAAAAAGAATGCCAAATGGCAAAATGAGAGAAAAAAAAAAAAAGGGATTCACAATGATCCAAGGAGGTACAAACAAACATGGCAATTGAAGGTTGCAACGCGAAAATAAGAAACATAGCAATCAATCAAAGCTCAAAGAGTCAGATGGATTACTGATCAATATATCAACTTACCCAAGAAAATATTATGATAAACAAATTCTAATTAATTCATATTTTGCTTCTATAAACACTTTAAGAACCACTAAAATACCAAAACAAAAAATAATTAGCTAATATTTGTGTTAGTTGCCAAAAAAAGAACAACACTGAAAACTAAGTTGATCACATGAAACAGTAATGGTAACTTTAACAAAATGACAACAACACCTAAGATATGAATTGAATTTCAATGAAATAAAGAGAAGTGATGTAGTAGCAATATTTAACTATATTTAACTATGTTGATTATAATTAACTAAATATTTAACTATATTTAACTATGTTAATTATAATTAACCAACCACATAAGTATCAAAGCATGTTAAAATAAAACAAAACAAGAATGTAAGATGGAAAAATGAGAGAGAAAAGGGTTTCACAATGACCAACCAACACGTCAATTGAAGGTTGCAACATGAAACTAAGAAGTGTAGCCACTAATCAAAGCTTAAAGAGTCAAATAGATTACTGATCAATATATCAACGTTCCCAAGAAAATACTAAGATAAACAAATTTTAACTAATTCATATTTTGCTTCTATAAACACTTAGAAAACCACTAAAATACTAGAATAAAATATAGCTAAGATTAGTTTTACTTGACAAAAAAAAGAACAACATTGAAATCTAAGTTGATTAAATAAGGCAGTGATGATAGGTTTAACAAAATGATAACAACGCACAAGATATGGCTTGAACCTCAATGAAATAAAGAGAAGCAACACAATAACAAAATTCAATTGCATTTAACTATGTTAATAGTGATTGACCAATAATGCAAGTATCAAAGTATGTAGAAATAAAACAAAACAAGAATGCAAGATGACAAAATGAAATAGAAAAAGGACTTATAATGGCCCAAGCAAGTACAAACAAACACAACAATTAAAGGTTGCAACATGAAAGTAAGAAGTGCAACCACCAATCAAAGCTCAATAAGTCAGATAAATTACTAATCAGTGTATCAACTTACCTAAGACAAATATTATGATAAACAAATCCTATCGATTTTTTTTTCTTTTATAAATAAAGAACCCTTGAAATACCATAATATAATATAAATTAGCTCATTTTTTTTAATTGCTAAAAAAAGAACAACACTAAAAAGTAAGTTGATCAAATAAGGTAATGACGACAACTTTAACAAAATGATAGCAACAACCAAGATATGGCTTGAACCTTAACCAAATAAAGAGAAGTAATGCATCAATAGTCAATTGTCTTTAACATAACCAATGCCTAATTGGTGGAGTGAAAAAAAGCTCAGTTTTCTTTAAGTAAGGTCTTGAGTTCGAGTCTTGTGAATGGAAAACATTGGTCTTGAAAGAGCTTCCCTCGAGTCTAACTCAACTTAAACCTAAGTAAGTCAGGGCCCAAAATGGTTTTTAATGGTAGGTGGTCTAAACCGAAAAAGAAAAAGTTGTACTTAACATAGCTTCAAGTAATGCCAACATATGCATAAAATATGTGAAGTATAAGTTGCCATATTATATATCATTTCTAGCAAAATTTAGTCCAACCTAAATAAAAGCTGCTTTTCATTCTAAGAAACCCTTAAATTCATACTCTTTTAACTTTCCAGTTCTTCAGTTATAATATAGCAAATAATGATTATTTTTCACAAAAAGTAGGCACCCGTTCGCAAGATACATAAGTGGCTTCAAATTTTTAATGGGATTTCTAATAGCACTAAGTATGTCTAATTCTTGCATTAGAACCCATCTTAAATCATCCTTAATAATGAATAATCTTGCCTGACTTGGCAAAATATGACATGAACATAAATTCATCCATAATCTTCCTAAACTTACGCATGTAACATGTAACAGTACTATCATAAGTTCCTTGAATCAAAATGAATGTCTTAAGAAGAATATCAAATTACACAACTATGGAAAAAAGCATTGTCATCCAAAATATATTTCCCCTTTGAATGCTAACTTCATTAATTAATCGATAAAGACACGTAGTGACTTATACCCATCCTACTTGTGTCTCACTCTGATCGTACAAAAATAATTGTAAAATCATTAATTCCACCCCCTTTGGAAAAAAAAAATTGATGACCAGTTTAAATGGCCCAATCAAGTACCCACATCCAACAACTATGGAAACTTTTGATCCCTAGTCTCCAGATAGGGTGGGTAGTCTAGTCAAGATATCGAACTTATTCAACCAACTATTAAAAACACATATCTTATATATGTTTATACTATCCACTAAAAAAATCCTTCCTTCACTGTAACCAATTATAGCTTTATTAGCAAACGTCTGAAAATGAAACCCCATCACTTGAGAAATTAATTCATTACCTTAAGGATTTGTAGGGCAAGTCAGGTCATCATAAATGCTTTAAAAAAAAGAAGCGCACATAAATACATGAAAACATTAGTTGTGAAGAAAAATTAGGCAAGATACTCCATCTTTCAATGTATAAATGCCTTTAAAGACATTGACAACAAGGAATTATTAGAAGAAAAAAGAAGAAAAGGACAATTTTAGCGTTAAACCATATCAGAATATGTTTGATGTATTTTCCATAACCTTGTAAGTCACAACCATATCTTTGAAGTTTTTCCTGCCTATTTGCTCTGTGCAAAAGTAATATATCAGCTGATCTATAGTTTGTCACCATGTCAGTTAATAGTGATTGACAAACCATAAAAGTATTAAAGAATTTATAAATAAAGCAAACCAATAATTTAAGATGGCAAAATAAGAGAAAAAAGAGGATTTATAGGGACCCAAACAAGTACAAACAAACATAGCAATTAAAAGTTGCAGCACAAAAATAAGAAATGTAGCCACCAATCAAGCCCCAAGAGTTAGATGGATTATCAATGTATCAACTTACCCAAGAAAAATACTTTCATAAAAAAATTCTAATTAATTTGTATTTTGCTTCTATAAACACTTAAAGAACCACTAAAATACCAAAATAAAAAATAATTAGCTATGATTAGTTTTAATTGAGAAAAAAAAGAACAACACTAAAAACTAAGTTGTTCAGATAAGGCAATTATGGTAACATTAACAAAATTACAACAACATCCAAGATATGGCTTGAACCTCAATGAAATAAAGAGAAGTAATGCAGTTGCAATATTCAACTTTATTTAATTATGTTAATAGTGATTGACCAACTATACAAGTATTGAAGTATGTAGAAATAAAGCAAAACAAGAATGTAAGATGGAAATATGAGAGAAAAAATGGATTCACATCGACCAACAAACATGGAAATTGAAGATCACAACACGAAACTAAGAAGTGTTGCCATTGATAAAAGCTCAAAGAGTCAGATTGACTACTGATCCATGTATCAACTTACCCAAAAAAATTGCTATGATAAGTAAATTCTAACGAATTCATATTTTGCTTCTATAAACACTTAAAGAACCATTAAAATACCATAATAAAATATAAATTAGTTAAGATTCGTTTTATTTGCCAAAAAAAGAATAATGTTGAAAACTAAGTTGATCAAATAATGTAGCGATGGCAGCTTTAACAAAATGACAGTAACACCCAAGATATGGCTTGAACCTTAATGAAATAAAGAGAAGCAATGCAACAACAATACTTCAATTATATTTAACTATGCAAATAATGATTAACAAACCATTCAAGTATCAACAAGGATTCACAAGTACAAAGAAACATGGCAATTAAAGGTTGCAACATGAAAGTAAGATGTGCAACCACTAATTAAATCTCAAAGAGTCAAACAAATTACTAATCAATGTATCAACTTATCTAAGAAAAATACCATCATAAACAAATCCTAATGAATTTGTATTTTGCTTCTATACCTCCTAAAATACTAGAATACAATATAAATTATCTCATATTAGTTTTAATTGCCAAAAAAAGGACAACATTGAAAACTAAGTTCATCAAAAAAGGTAGCAATGACAGCTTTAACAAAATGATAGTAAGAACCAAGATATGGCTTTGGCATTAATGAAATAAAGAGAAGTAATGCATCAATATTCAAGTGTCTTTAACATAACCAATGCCTAATTGGTGGAGTGAAAAAGACCTTAGTTTCCCTTAAGTAAGATCTCGAGTTCGAGTCCTGTGAATGAAAAAAATTAATCTTAAAAGAGCTTCCCTTGAGTGATACTCGGTTTGAACCCAAATAAGTATGGGCCTAAAATGGTTTTTGAAAACCAGGTGGTCTAAACTAGAAAAAAAAAAGTTTTACTTAACATAGTTTGAATTAAGACCAACATATGCACAAAATATGCAAATCATTTCTTGCCAAATTTCATTCAACATAAATGAAAGTTGTTATTCATTCTGAGAAAACCTCAAATTCATACTCTTTCAACTATCCAGTACTTGGGTTATAATATAGCAAACATTAACTATTTTTTATAAAAAGTAGACACCTATCCATAAAATACATAAGTGGCTTCAAATTTTCAATAGGATTTCCAATAACACTAAGTATGTCTATTTTCCACATTAGAACCTGTCATAAATCATCCTCAATAATGAACAATCATGCCCTACTTGGCAAAATATGACATGCACATAAATTCATTCCTAATATTCCTAAACTTGCAGATCTAACAGTAGGATCATAAGTTCCTCAAATTAATATGAATATCCTAGCAAGAATATGAAATTGCATAACTGTGGAAAAATGTATTGTCATCCAAGATATTTTATTTCCCTTCTAAATACCCATTTCATTAATTAATTGATAAGGACATACAAGGACTTGTACTTACCCTACTACGTCTCACTCTAATCATACTAAAACTATTGGAGATCATGCATTCCATTCCCCTGAAAAATATTGATCTCCACTTTAAACAACCCATTAAAGTACCCACAGGCAATAACTATGGAAACTTCTAATCACTATTTTCTAGTTAGGACGAGTGGTCTAGTCAAGATATTGAACTCATTCAACCAACTATTAAAAACACATATCCTATTTACGTTTACACTATCCACTTAAAAAATCCTTCCTTTATAGGAACTAAGTACAACTCCATTGGCAAATGTCCAAAAATCAAACCCCATCACTTGATAAATTAATTTATCAACTTAAGGATTTATAATGATATAGATATCTGAAAATCCTTTAATGATGTTGGACTAGGTTGATTCAACCTAATTCATGAACCTATTTTGATCTTGACATTAGAGATTGATCAATTCTAATGCTTTCATTAAGTGATGTTTTGCAGATTATAAGTTAGAATTTGTCATTAAAAGTTGGATGGAGTTCAAATCTCCAATCTTGTAAAGTTCACTATAATTTGCAGTGAGTATATTATAAATCGTAATCACGAATCAGTCACAGGGAAGGATGAAACTAAGCTAGAGGAATTTGAGGACAACTTCACTGCCACAACGCACCCAAAGTTGGAAAAGCCTTAGTCACAAAAGAATTCGCGGTGTATGTCACGCCTAAGTCGCGATTGCGACTTTTATAGTGACAAAGAAGGGAACCAAAGCCACAACCACAACTTGCCAAGTGTCCTAGGTGTCCATTCAAGATTAGAATTTACGAGGGCAAAAGTTTATTTGCGACCACAACTCAAGCAGTTGAAGTTTTCTCTTCAAATAGAGAAATTCACGGTCTTAGTCATGCCTAAGGCATTGATATCTCGCGACTGTGACTTTTAAGAGTGGTTAGAACACAACGACTATATTTTCCTAGATGACCAAAGAAAAGTTAACACATGGATTAATCGTTAGACACAAACGGTGTTTTCCACTGAAACTTTTGGTTCCTTTATGGAAATTGAAAATCCGCGACCGTGAAAAGGTAATAGCGACCGTGACTTCAGCCTGACAAGCATTTAATGTTGAATCTACCTAGCAAATCTTGGAGATTTATTGATATTTTTAGTCTAACGTCTCTTTGGTGGATATGAGTTATAAATACTCCACTAAAACAAATGTAAATGCGAGAGAATTCATTAATTTGTAACCATACTCTTACTAATTTGGTACTTATTCTTTCAATTCTTATTTATGCTTTAGTGATTGTTTGGTGTGAGTAATAAATACCACTGTAAGAGGTTTTAGTGTGAGCCTTAAAAACACTTATAAGAGGTTTTAGTGTGAGCCTTGAAAACATTTGTGAGAGATTTTATTATGAGCCTTGAAAACACTTGTAAGAGGTTTTTGTGTGAGCCTAGAAAACACAAGTTGTAAAAGTTTGGTGTGAGCTTGGAAAAACCTATTGAATTGAGTGAAACACCTAATTGTAGAGAATTGGGGAGTGGACATAGGGTTAGTTAACACCCGAACCATTATAAACACTTGTGTGAATCTCTTTTTCTACTCAACTTCTTAAACACATTATCCCTCATTTTTATTTTTAATTGAATACCAATTCAACCCCCCTTTTTGGTGCCCTAGGCCAACAAGTTGTATCAGAGCAAAGTCTCACAAACAGACCTTAATTGGGTGAGCAAAGATCATGGCACAAGAGGGAATCCACTTACACCTCAAGCCCTTCTTTGATGGATCTGACTATACTTATTGAAAGTATAGGATGAAGATTTATCTTGATACAAATGTAAATGATCTTTGGGATGTTGTAGTCAAAGAATGGAAGCCACCCACCAAAGTAGTGGATGGAAATGAAGAACTCATTCTAAGAGAATATTGGGTTCAAGCCCATAAAAGGTCAAATGGTAAGAACAAAAGAGCCATGATAATTCTTCTAAGCTTTCTTTCAAGGGAAGAGATTGAAAGAGTACAACACTGCCAAATAGCTCATGCCATATGGAAAACCCTAGAAAACTATCATGAGGGCATAACAGTTATGAAATAAAGTAGGTTGAAAACGTATGTGACAGAATGAAAGCTCTTCATGATGAAAGACCATGAAAGCATCACCAAAATGACAAATAGACTCCTTTCTATTGTCACAAACATGAA